>CAUYQU010036583.1:0-17186 GCA_963574635.1 Cheracebus regulus
GACCTTCCCGGGTTCGCTGTGCTTGCTGTGAGACTCTCAGTCTGCAGCGCTTCCAATTGCTGTTTTCCTTGTGGGGATGGGACCAGCCGAGCCCGTCCGTCCCGTATACTCCGCACCGGGAAGCGCCACGCTGGGGCGCCGGCAAAACAGCCGCGCCGGTCAAAGGAGTCGCGCTGGCGACCCGTGTGGCTCCTCCGCCAGGAATCTCCCGGTCTGTGGGCAACAAAAATTCGTCGGAAAGTGCGGCGTCCACTCGTTCTCTGCGCTTTCACTGGGAGCTACACTCCTGAGCTGCTGCTAATCGGCCATCTTGGATCTCTCTCCTCTGGTCATCATTCTACTCTATTCCTCCATGAGATCAACTTTTTAGCTCCCTACGTATAAGTGAGAACATGCCATATTTGTCTTTCCGTGCTTGGCTTACTTTATGTAACATATGACCTCTCCTTCCATCTTTGTTGCTGTGTCAGGATTTCATCCTTTTTTATGGCCAAATACTATTCTATTGTGTACACTTACTACATTTTCTTTATCCATGCATCCATTGATTGACACTTAGGTTGATTCCATATTTTGACTGTTGTAAGTTAGAACTACAGTGCAAATGCCCCTTTGATAAACTGATTATAGTATATTTCCTTGAGATAAACACCCAGTAGTGGGATTGCTCAATTATATTGTAGCTCTATTTTTAGTTTCTTCAGGAACCCCCATTCTGTTTTCCAAAATGGCTGTACTTATTTACATTCTCACCAACCGTGTACAAGGCTTTCCTTTTCTCCACATCCTCAGCAAGACTTATCTCTGATCTTTTCTATCGTAGCTGTTCTAAGAAGTGTGACATGATATCTCATGGTGATTTTGATTTACGTTTTCTTGATGGTTAGTGATGTTGGAACATTTTTTTCATGTACCTGTTAGACACTTGTATGGTTAGACATATGTTGATCTTCTTTTGAGAAATGTCTGTTCATATCCTTTGCCCACTTTTTAATCGGATTATTTGGTTCTTTTTCTATTGAGTTGCATTCTTTGTATATTCTAAATAGTAGTTCCTTGTCAGATGACCAGTTTGCAAATATTATCTCTCATTATACATGTTATCTCTTCACTCTTTGGATCATTTCCTTGCTGTGGAGAAGCTTTATAGTTTAACATAGTACTTTTTGTCTATTTTGGTTTTTTTTTCTATTTGATTTTTGTTTTTGTTACCTGTGATTTTGAAGTGTTAGCTGTAAAATCTTTGCCTAGACCAGTGTCCTGAAGAATTTTCCCTATATTTTCTTCCAGTGGTTTTATGTATGTGGGCTTTACATTTAAGCATTTAATCTATGCTGAGTTGGTTTTTTATATTGTGAGAGATAGGAGTCTAATTTCATTCTTTGGCATATGGATATCCAGTTTACCCAACACCATTTATTGAAGAGGGTGTCTTTTCCCTGATGTATACTATTGGCTCCTTTGTGAAAAGTCAGCTATAAATACGTGGATTTATTTCTGGGTTCTCTGTTCTATACCATTGGTCCATGTGTCTGTACACACAATACTATGCTGTTTTGGTTATTACAGCTTTGTAATATATTTTGACATCAAGTAGTATGATGCCTATAGATTCATCTTTTTTGTTCAGAATTGCCTTGGCTATTTGAGATCCTTTATAATTCCATATGAATTTTAAGATTGTTTTTTCTATTTCTGTGAAAAATGTTGTTGGTATTTTGATAGGGGTTGCATTGAATCTACACATTGCTTTGGATAGTATTGTCATTTTAACTTTATTCTTCTGATCCATGAGCATGGGATGTCTTTTTATTTCTGTATCTTGTTTCTTTCGTCAGAGTTTTGTAGTTTTCCTTCTAGAGGTCTTTCAACTCCTTAGTTAAATGTATTCCTAGGTGTCAGGGTTTATTTTTGTAGCCCTTGTAAATGAGATTGCTTTCTTGACTTCTTTTTCAGATAGTTTGTTGTTGATATGTAGAAATGCTACTGATTGTTGAATGTTGATTTTTGAATCCAGCAACTTCACTGAATTCATTTATCAGTTCTAACAGTTTCTTGGTGGAATCTTTAGGTTTTCATAAATATGAGATAATGTCATTTTCAAATAAGGACAGTTTGATTTCTTCTTTTCCAATTTGGATGCCTTTTATTTCTGCCTCTTGCCTTATTGCTCTGGCTAGGATTTCCAATACTATGTTGAATAACAGTGGCAAAAGTGGGCATCATTGTCTTGTTCAAGTTCATAGAAAAAAGGCTTTCAGCTTTTTCCCATTCAGTATGATGTTAGAGTTTGTTATATATGGCCTTTGGTATGTTCAGGTGTGTTCTTTCTCTGCCTAATTTATTAAGATTTGTATTATGAAGAGATGTTGAATTTTGTCCAGTGTTTTTTTCTGCATTGATTGAGATGATCATATGCTTTTTGTTCTTCATTCTGTTGACGTGATGTGTCACCTTTATTTATTGACATATGTTGAATCATCCTTGCATTTCTAGGATAAATCACACTTAATCATGGCATATTACAATTGACCATTGAACAACACAAGGGATGGGGTGCTAGCCTCCTTGCAGTTGAAAATTTGCATATACTTTGTCATCCTTCCTCATTCCCTTCTTTATTCATTCATGTCTGTCGTTCCCGTCATTATGTCCATGTGTACCCAATGTTTAGCTCCCATTGTAGTTATGTGTATATGTTTATGATGATTATACGTTTCCATTTTTAGGATATGTATGATGCCATGCCAATAAGGAAATTCTCGTAGACTCATACTTGCTTCCTACTCTTCCCTTCACATACCTACTAATCTTAACTAATCACAGTGTTTTACCTCATTAAGGTTTGTAACACATTCTTTTCTGTATCCCTAATTTCTGTAGTTGTTGAGTCTTTATTTAGGTCAATTTACTACCTAAATTACTGCCAGCTTTTTTTTTTATTCCTAAGTTTTTGTTTTTATTCATCTTTTGATTGGCAGACTGTATTCGAACTTTTTGTTTGTTTTTCAATTTAACTTGCTCTTTTTTCTCCCCAATTTTTATTTTAGAATCAGGGAATACATGACTTTTGGTTGTGTCTCTGCCAGGTTTTGGTATCGGGATGATGCTGGCCTTTGTTACCTAGATATATTGCATGGTGTTGAGGTTTGGAATAGGAGTGAATAATCTGTCTCCCAGGTGGTAGTACCCAACAGGAGCTCTTATTCAGCTCTTATCCTCCTCCTTCCTTCTTGCGTTCCCAGTGTCTGTTGTTCTCATTTTTATGACCATGTACCCAATGTTTAGCTCCCACTTATGAATGAGAACATGTGGTATTTGGTTTTTGTTTCTGTGTTTGCTTAGGATAATGGCCTCCAGCTCCATTTATGTTGCTGCAAAGGGCATGATTTCATTCTTTTTATGGCTGCATAGTATTCCAGTGTATATGTAACACATTTTCTTTATCCAGTCCACTGTTGATGGGGATCTGCTTAATTCCATGTCTTTGCTATTGTGAATACTGCTGCAGTGCACATATAGGTACATGTATCTTTTTGATAGAATGACTTATTTTCCTTTGGTTATATTCCAAATGGTGAGATTGCTGGGTCAAATGGTAGTTCAGTTCTTTTGAGAAATCTCCAAACTGCTTTCCTCCAAACTGCTTTCCACAGTAGTTGAACTAATTTACATGCCTACCAACACTATATATAAGTGATCCCTTTCCTCCACCGAGTTGTGAATGTCCACTATTTTTGACTTTTTAGCAAAAGCCATTCTCACTGGTGCAAGATGGTATCTTGTTGATATGTATTTCTCTGATGACAGTGATGGGTAGCTTTTTTTCCCTATGTTTATTGGCCACTGTATGTCTTCTTTTAAGTGTCTTTTAATGACCTTCACCCACTTGGTAATGAGGTTGTTTTTTGCTTGTTGATATAAGTTCCTTATAGATTCTAGATATTAGACATTTATCAGGTGCATAGTTTGTGAATATTTTCTCTCATTCTCTAGGTTGTGTGTTTACTCCATTGATAGTTTCTCTTGCTGTGCAGAAGCTCTTAAGTTTAATTAGGTCTCATTTTTTCAATTTTTATTTTTGTTGCAGTTTCTTTTGAGGACTTAGCCATAAATTCTTTACAAAGCTGATATTGAGAAGAATAGTTCTTAGTTTTTTTTCTAAGAGTTTTATACTCTGAGGTCTTACATTTAAGTCTTTAGTCCATCTTAAGTTGATTTTTGTACGTGGTGATACATAGTTCCCCGGTTTCATTCTTGTGCATAGGGACAGCCAGTTATCCTGGCACCCCTTCTTGAACAGGGAGTCTTTTTCTCGTTGCTTACCTTTTTTGTTGTTATTGGTCAACTTTTCAAAGCTTAGATGATTGTGGGTGTGGGTCAGCTTTTTGATATGTTGCTGGATTTGGTTTGCTAGTACTTTGTGAAGATCTTTGCATGTATGTTCATCAGGGATATGAGCCCGATGTTTTCTTTCTTTTCTTTTTTTTAATTGTGTCTGCCAGGTTTTGGTGTCAGAATGATGCTGGCCTCATAGAATGAGTTAGGGAGGAGTCTCTCCTCCTTAATTTTTTGAATAGTTTCACTACCATGATGCCAGCTCTTTTTTATATGTCTGGTAGAATTTGGCTGTGAATCCATCTGGTCCTGGGCTTTTTCTCATTGGTAGGCTTTTTATTACTGCTTCAATTTCAGAACTTGTTATTGATCTGTTCAGGGTTTCAGTCTCTTCCTGGTTCCATCTTAGGAAGTTGTTTGTTTCCAGCAATTTATCCATTTCTTCTAGATTTTCTAGTTTGTGTGCATGGAGGAGTTTGTAATAATCTCTAAGGTTTGTTTTATATTTTTGGGGGTCAGTGTTAATGTCCCCTTGTCATTTCTGACTGTGTTTATTTGGATCTTCTCTCCTTTTTCCTCCTCCCTTCCTTCTTTCCTTCTTCCCTTTCCTTTCCTCCTTCCCTTTCTTTTCTTTTTCTTTTTTCTTTTTTTTTTTTTTGTGAGTCAGGCTCTTGCTCTGTCACCCAGGCTGGAGTGCAGTTGTATGATTGACCTCCCAGGGTCAAGCAATCCTCCCACCTCAGTTTCCCAAATAGAGTAGCTGGGACTACAGGCACACACCACCACACCCTGCTAACTTTTGTGTTTTTGTAGAAACAGGATCTCTCCATGCTACCCAGGCTGATCTTGAACTCCTGGACTCAGTCTGCCCACTTTGGCCTCCCAAAGTGCTGGGATTACAATTGTGAGCCATTGCACCCAGCCTCTCTTTTTCTTATTAGTTACTGGCCTAGCAATCTTATTTATTCTTTCAAAGAATCATCTTTTGGTTTCATTAGTCTTTTATATGGTTTTTCTTGTATCAATTTTATTCAGTTCAACTCTAAGTTTGGTTGTTTCTTCTGCCAGCTTTGGGGTTGTTTTGCTCTTGTTTTTCTGGTTCCTCTAGGTGTGATATTAGGTTGCTCATTTAAGATCTTTCTAACTTTTCGGTATGGGCACTTAGCACTATAAACTTTCCTCTTAACACTGCTTTAGCTGTGTCCTGGAGATTCTGGTGTTATATCTTTGTTTTCATTGGTTTCAAAGAACTTCTTTATTTCTGCCTTAATTTCATTGTTTTTACTCAAAAGGTCATCCAGTAGGCTTGTTTAATTTTCATTCAATTGCATGGTTTTGAGAGATCTTCTTAGTACCAATTTCTGTTTTTTTATCTTGTGTTCTGAGAATGTGGTTGGTATGATTTTCATTTTTTTGAATTTGTTGAGTATTGTTTTATAGCTGATCATGTGGTTGATTTTGGAGTATGTGCCAATGGAGATGGGAAGAATGTATATTCTGTTATTATTGGGTGTAATGTTCTGCAGATGTCTCTTGGATTCATTTGGTCAGGTGTCACATTCAGTTCCTGAATATCTTTGCTAGTTTTCTTCTTCAGTGATCTCTCTGATACTGTTAGTGGTGTGTTGAAGTCTCCCGCTATTATTGTGTGGTTATCTAAATCTCTTCATAGTTTCTAGAACTTTTGTTCTATATCCGGTGCTCCAGTGTTGGGTGCATATATATTAGGATAATTAAGTCTTCTTGTTGAATAGAACGCTTTATCATTATGTAATGCCTTTATTTGTCTTTTTCTGTTCATTGTTGCTTTAAAGTCTCTTGTCTGAAATTAGAAAAACAACCCCCTGCTCTTTTTTGTTTATTTGTTTGCTTGGTAAATTTTTCTCCATTCGTTTTCTTTAAGCCTGTGGTGTCACTGCATGTGAGAGGGATGTCTTGGAAGACAGCATACCATTGGATCTTGCTTCTTTATCCAGCTTCCCACTCTGTGCCTTTTAAGTGTACGTTTAGCCTATTTATGTTCAAGGTTAATGTTGTTATGTGCAGATCTGATCCTGTCATCCTGTTGTTCGTTGGTTATGCAGACTTCATTGTACTTCCTGTGTCAGTGGTCTATGTACTTAAGTGTGTTCTTTTGGTGGCCAGTAATAGTGTTTGGTTTCCATGTTTAGCTTAAGGACCTCTGGTAAGACATGTCTGGTGGTAATGAATTTCCTTAGCATTCATTGTCTGAAAATGATGGTATTTCTCCTTTGCTTACGAAGTTTAGTTTGTTTGGATATGAAATCTTGGGTTAGAATTTTTTTCTGTAAGAATGCTGAATATAAGCCCCCAATCTCTTCTGGTTTTTATGGTTTCTGCAGAAAAGTCCACTGTTTGCCCAATGGGGTCCCCTTTGTAGGTGACCTGCCCCTTCTCCCTAGCTGCCTTTAATTTTGTTTTCATGTTGACCTTGGAGAATCTGATTACTGTGTGTCTTGGTAATCATCGTCTTGTATAATATCTCACAAGGGTTCTCTGCATTTCCGAAGTTTAAATGCCAGCCTCTCAAGATCAAGAACCTAGTGAGGTGAGGGAAATTTTTGTGGACAGTATCCTCACATATGTTTTCCAGGTTGCTTTTTCTTTCTCCCTCTCTTTCAGGGATGCCAAAGGTTTGATAATCTCATATTTCCTGGTTTTTTTTTTTTTTTTTTTTTTTTAATTTTGCTCTTGTCGCCCAGGCTGGTATGCAGTAGCGTGATCTCAGCTCACTGCAACCTCTGCCTCCTGGATTCAAGTGATTCTCCTGCCTAAGCCTCCTGAGTAGCTGGGATTACAGGTGCCTGCCACCACGCCTAGCGGTTTTTTTTGTATTTTTAGTAGAGACGAGGTTTCACCATGTCGGCCAGGCTGGTCTTGAACTCTTGACCTCAGGTGATCTGTCCACCTTGGCCTCCCAAAGTGCTGGGATTACCAGCATGAGCCACCGCACCCGGCCTTGGTTTTGTTCATTTTTTATTCTTTTTTCTTTGTTTTTTTTTTTTTTTCTCAAGCCAGCTGTGCTTTATTGACAGCGTGCCACTCAGGCCTTTTTTCTTTGTTTTTGTCTTTATTTTTGATTTGAAGAACTGGTCTTCAAGCTCTGAGATTCTTTCTTCAGCTTGATCTATTCTGCTGTTAATTCTTCCGATTGTATTATATGATTCTTGTAGTGTTTTTCAGCTCTAACAGATCAGTTTGGTTCTTTCTTAAAATGGCTGTTTAATCTTTCAGCTCTTGTACTGTTTTATTAGATTCCTAAAATTCCTTAGATTTGGATTCAGCTTTCTCCAGAATCTCAAACAGTTTCATTCCTATCCAGATTCTGAATTCTGTACCTGTCGTTTCAGCCATTTCAATATGGTTGAGATCCATGGTTGAGGAACTAGTGGGGTGGTTTGCTGTTAAGAAGACACTTTGGCTTTTTGAGTTTCCAGAGTTCTTTCTCATCTGTGTGGGCTGGTGGGCCTTTAATCTTTGAAGTTGCTGTCCTTTGGATGGCATTTTTTGCTTTTGTATTCTTTGATGCCTTTGAAGGTCTGACTGTGGTATAATGTGGGGTCAGTCAGCTGTCTTCATTTCTGAAAGATTTCAAGGGGCCAAGGCTCAGGTCAGCACTACTGGGCTGCTGACTGTAACCCTGAGCGGCTGAGACCAGGCCTATGGCTTTGTGCTGTGGCCCCTCAAGCTTCTGTATCTGCTGTATTGGAGGAGCTGAAACGTTACCAGCTGGTCAGCTGTAACAACACTTCATAAAGCACTTTGTCGAGGCAGTGGCGGTGGCATCCATCCTTGCGTGTGTGCCAGCAGCAGTGGCAGCATGGCGGGTGCACATGCTGGTGCCAGCATGGACAGCAGTGCTGTGGGATGTAGTGCACACCAGCAGGGGTGGCGTGGCAGCATCTTCATGGGGGCAGGGCGGCAGTGGGTTCATTTTTTATAATAAAGATTTTCCCTAAGACTTAGGAAGAACAGAGAATTTAGAGTCAGGTAATTGACTGGCTGTGTGATCTTTGCAAAATGACTTAATTTCAGTGAGCCTCCATTTCATATCTCCAGTGAGGATAATACCTACTGTATAAGTTTTTATGAGATTGAAATGCAAAAGTGTAAATGTGAAGCATTTAATAGTGATTACCATAATATAAATAAATGATAGATCTTTTTTTACCTCTTCACATGGTTGATCATGTTAACTGATACAGTTTTAACTTCTATTTCCTGGTCTGTGATGACTTAGGAAATATAAGATAATGCTTGATGTAAAAAAACTTTGGATAACCTTTACTTACTTTTCTTGCTTGACATAGATAAAGAAAATTGGGTGGGGGACAGCTAGCAGGGGTGCTTATTTCTTTATGCAGCAATAGGGTTATTTTAATCTTTGTCAGTGATAAATTTTTAATAGAGTAGATAAGAATCTAGCAGGAAGCTCTTTCCTGGCTTCTTTGTACCTGCCCTCTCCTGAGACACATAAGATTTCAGTTCCAAGGCCTAGACTGACTTAACTGGGGCCTCCTTAACGTTTCTCAAGGCTTCATGGTAAAGATGAAGTTGTTCTGGCTGTGGTTTCTGCTTTTTATTGTCTCTTTTTTCCCCAAATGTTTCCATTTTTATTTTTCTAATTTTTACCAACAAATGTGAGTACATTTCATCCTGTAAAACTATGCTGATGTTATTCTTGTGTTTTTCATCGTTTTCTTTGACCACTTGTGTTTTTCTTTGATTTTCTCTCACATCATAGGCACTTTGGTTTCCATTATTGGAGGCAATGATGGCCCCTCAGAAGCTGTCCAGTTCAGCTGTCCCTCATCTACACTCCGAAGGTGAGTTCTTCAGAATTAAGTGACTCAGTCCACCTAGATCATCAATCCAGTATTTGTCTGCAGAAACGATCAGTAGAATATCCTTTTCCAATAGCATACTCTTAGGATTTTCCTTAATGAAACCATATAGGATAGGTGATCTCAGCTTTCATATTTCTTTCAGTTGTTCCACTTACATAATTTATCTTAAATAAGTGTAGTCTTTGTAACTTATCAACAGTTAAGTTTAACATGTCAAATAGGCCTTGGTTAGCTAAGTGTCTAAGAAGCTATATAAATCCACTGTTTTCCGCAGACTTATAGGAAAACCTGAAAACTCTTATTTTAAACTAACCTTAATATTAATGTTTTGTTATAACAGCTCTGAAATCTTTGACCATGCAAGTTTTAAACAGCATGGCAGCCTTCATTGCCCTGCCATCAATCTTGCAAAAAATCTTACAGGTGAGTTAAAAGGGGTGAATTTTAAATATTGATTGATTTCAGCTAACATTTTAATTATATATAAATAACAGCTAATTGCGCTAATGTTTAAATGGATCTCAAGCACAATACAGCTAAGTTTTGGCAATAGCTAAATATCTAACTTCCGATCCTCATTCTTGAGTATTTTCTGTCGGTTCATTGGTATGACTTTGCCTAACATAAGCTTGTGACTTTCAGTTAGGGTGTGCAGACTTCAGACATTCCCTGTTGCCTTGGGATTCAGAAACACAAGTTTCCTATTGGTTTGTTAACTGGGAGGGGGTTATCATTTCTCTCCAGCTGAAAAAGAGAATCTAAAAATTAATACAGGAATTTCCCAAGCATTGGTTGTTATTTAGGCTTTCTAACTCATCCTAAAATTATTTTTGTCTTGACTACTCATCCTTGACTCTAAATTCTAGCTGGCTTTGT
Source organism: Cheracebus regulus (assembly GCA_963574635.1). NCBI lineage: Eukaryota > Metazoa > Chordata > Mammalia > Primates > Pitheciidae > Cheracebus > Cheracebus regulus. Next base: position 10,083 of record CAUYQU010036583.1, read on the forward strand.
GCCCAAAGCTTTTGTAGGAAGCATCATTTCAGCTTGTTTCTTTCAGAAAAGAGGCCTGAACCTTCCGCTTCATCAAAAGAGAACACTCAAAATACTCCAAGACATATTTTTAGGAAAAAACCTCTGGGCATTCTTGGGGAAACAACAGGAATTATACTTAGAATCCATTTTTCTTTCCTCACTGTATTCAGTATAGCCACGCATGTACATGCACACACATACACACACAAAGCAAACAGTAATATGATGACATATTACTCCTTGTAATTATTAGTCCTTGTAATTTTCAAATGATTTTTATTCAATCAAGAATGTTCTTATCAGCTCTCTTTTAAGACTCACCAAGCTCTACTTCCCATATGATATTAAGCTTCTGGGGCTTTTCTGATAAAGATGACTACATCCTGTAGTCTTTGTCATTACACGGTCTACCATCATTTAGAATACATTTTTACATGTGTTATTTCATTTGACCTTAGTAATTATTATGTGTTGAATAATTCTTTGATATAGACTGCTTCTCATATCCGTCTTAAAGCATATTACTTATGAGGTTTCTAATCATATATAAAGTAATATCTCCATAAGGGCAGGAATACTTTTCCAAGTAAGTTAGAAGAAATGAAATCCTAAAGCCAAATGGATTCTCTGTGTTACACATTTTGCCTCACACTGAGCTTTAACCACACATTATATGTAATTTATAACATAAACATGTTTTTCTCTTGGCAAAAACTTGATTTTTAAAACTTTATATTTCAGGACTTTGGAATCTAGTCATCTCTTGATATTTGAAAATCTTCACTTTATTTTGAGTTATACTGGCATTCATTATAATTTTTTCTTATCATTTTCTCCTTTCAATGGTTAACTCCCACTAATCAAGAAGATATACTATTTCTGAAATTCTTCATTTGCATGTTTGTGATTACTGTAATTAAGCTACCGTATATTTGTACATAGATTTTTATTTTTCAAGGTGCTTTCACAGATACCATTTCATTTGAACCCCACAGCAATCTCTTGAGGTAGGTAGGGCTACTATAAGCATTTCTGCTGAAGAAAGAGGAAACTGAAGAGTAGAGAAGTTTAGTTCTTAGCCTATCATTAGCGGCAGAACCCGGACCACTCCCTAAGTCTCTCACTTCCTAATTCTTGTTCTTGTTTATTACTTCATGTGAGCTTTTAAAATTTATGTCGCTGGTCTTTTGAGGAGTTAATTATTAATTAAATATATTAATTATATGTTATGCTGTTTAGATGAAAGGCATAGTTCTTAACCCAGAAGAGTTCTTATTTAAGAGACAAAAAATGTTGTGATTCAACTATTCATAGGGCTCTAGGCAAGTGATCATGGCCACCTTTAGGATTATCTGCTTTGCATGCACATAGAGGGATTGCCACGCTTGCATTTCTACACTCAATCTGCCTGAGAGCAGGAGCAGCCATGAGAAGGCGTGACCCTGCCTCCTGGTTCCAGCCGATCGACTCAGGGTGAGCAGATGACCTAAACAAGACGGCTCAACGTGCTTTCCAGGAAATTTGAGAATTGTACTTGGAAAAGACCTGAGTCTCTCTTTAGGTCTCTGTATTACATCAAGTACACATTTCAGGAGCTGACAGTTTCTGCTTTTCCATTACATGGACTGGAACAGTGAAAAAGCATAATCTATAGGGAAAAGGATACAAATGTAGCAGACACACAGAGATGCACAGACAGATACAATGCTTAAAGAGGATTCAAGACATGTAAACCAGGAGAGGAGACGATGTGGTGGGAAAAAGCTGATGGCATATGAGTCCCTCACTGTGACTCTTTAGACTTACCTGCTCCTCTTCTTGTACCTGTGAAATACCGTAGCATTTTTATAATTAATTTTTTTGAGTAAGTTAGATTGAATTGTATTTATGACTATATATGGCCAAGGAGTACCAATAAAGTGTACACCTGAAACAGACTAGGGAATTCAGAAAGATTTCCTGGAAGAGGAGACATCTGAGCTGATGCTTAAATAAGTCTAAAGAAATCAAGGAAAGAAAGGAAGTGGGGTTATTCTATGTGCAGAAAGACTTTGAGGTGAAAGTGAGTACATTTGGGGAGTTACAAGTGTTTTAAGAGTGCTCAGAACATACGATAAGAATAAAGAAAAATCACAAAGCCGAAGTTTAAGAGATAGGCGGGGACTGTGTCTTTAATTGCTTTGTAATTCATGATAAAGAGTTTGGATTTTATTCTAAAATCAGTTGTCATCAAGATTTTAAACAGAGGAATGATAGAGTGAGGTTCTTCTTTAGAAAGATCACTTTTCCTGCATTATACAGGATAGATTGGAAGGGATTAAAACAGAAGGTATAGAGTATGTAGAACATAATAGGGTTGTGTATTGTTTTATATATATATATATATGGTTATATATTGTTACGTATGTAATTAATTGGATTATATAGAATGGAGAGGGGGACACAAAACCTAGTAACCAACCTGGGCAACATAATGAGGCCTTGTCTCACTGCACACACACACACACACACACACACACACACACACACACAATTCGTTGGGCATGGTGGCATGTGCCTCTAGTCTTCAGGAGGCTGAGGTGGGAGATCACCTGAGCCCAGAAGAGTGAGGCTGCAAAGAGCCATGCCCATCCCACTGCAGCCTGCGTGATAGAGTGAGACACTGTCTCAAAAAAAGAACCTAATTTCAGGTTCATATGGCTGACATGAGCAGTGAGTAAAACCAAGACTGGAGTTTATAGGAAAGTTTATAGGAAGAGGTAAGAAGTGGAGCTGTAGAATTGGAAGTCATCAACATAGAAATGGTAGTGAAATTCTTAAAACTAGGTGAACTTGATGAGTAAATGAATGAGCAAGGAAAGCAAACGACAAAGCTGGAGTTTTAGGAGGCGTGTCAGAGTCAGGTCTATTTTCCTTATTTTTGTTTCCCATTAGAATCTCAGGATCTTGAGAGATAGGACTCTGCCTAGTGCTCTGTTGCCATCAACTAGCCCAGAGGCACCTGACATATAATAGGTACTCAGATATTTCTAGGGTGAATTAAAATCAAGGATGGAGAAATCTGACTTCTGGCCAGCGTAGAGTAACAGAGACTGTATTTGCCCTCTTGCTTGAAACAACCCAAAACTGGGCAAAATATACGAAATAGTAGTTGTCAAATAGTGACTGCCATGCAGTAATGGACAGTGATTCCTGAGAGACAGGAAATAAAATGTGCCCTGTGTTTGCAGCAGCTTAATGTCTTGACAGAGTTTCTAGGCGATAGTTCAGGAGAGGGGATCACACACAGTTTTTGACATACTCGTTGATTTGAGGAGATGGAACTAAGAGTCACGAGGCACTAACGTGGCAAGAGTGTGCAGGGAAAGTACGGGGAAGGAGCTACAAAAAGAGCTCTAGAGATGTGAAGAGGGTCCCCTCAAATACCAGCACGTGTGTGTGAGGACGCTACCCAGGCCAGGAAAGAGCCACCTGGAAAGATTTGAGGGAACAGTACTCATACCCACTGAAGGCCAAGATTGTGTGTCCTTCCTTCCTGCGAGACTAGAAAACCTTGTGGTTTACAGGACATTGAGTAGAGTTTGTAGAATACTCAATAGTGGGAAACAGCATTAAATGGCTTCAGTTGTGTCTTACTAATCTTGAAACCAAGACCTGAAAGTATTAAGCTGTCTCCAGGTAACTTAAAAGCATCCCAGATCAAAGCTTAAAGATACCTTATGGCATACAAAATTATCCGGGACTCAGCAGTAAAATGTGTTGTGTCTGATACTCAGTCAAAATGTATCCCATATGCAGAGAAGTTGGAAAATGAAACCAAGATATGACATGGGTATAAGAATTAGCAGACAAAGAAATCCAAGCAGAAGAAAAGATTAGTGAGCTTGAAGATATAGCAATATAGATTATCCAAAATGAAACATGTAAAGAAAAATGAATCAGAAAAAAATTAACAGAGTATCAGTGAGCTGTGGCACAACTTCAGGCAGCCCAGTATTTGCATACTTGGAGTCCTGAAAAGGGAGTCAGAACAGAAAAAAAATGTTGAAGGAATAATGATTGAAACTTATTAGCATACAGATCAATGAAAAAATTCAAGAAACATGAAGAAGCCAGGTGTAGTGCTCACACCTCCAGTCCAAGCACTTTAGGAGGCCAAAGTGGGAGAATCTGAGGCCAGAATTGCTATATTGCACCTATAGTTCTAGCTACTCAAGAGGCTGAGGCCGGGGGGATTGCTTGACCCCAGGAATTCGAGGTTACAGTGAGCTGTGATCATGCCACTGCAGTCTAGCCTGGGTAACAGAGCAAGGCCATGTCTATATTTGGGGGAAAAAATGAAGAAAATGACAAGAAAGCTTATCATAATTGCTCAAAACTAGTGATAAATAGAAAAGCTTAAAAGCAGGTGAGAGCATGGGGAGTAGAGGAAGAAAATAAGGATGACTGCAGAGTTTTTTCTGAGTACTCTCAAGCGTATTGACCTAGTTGACATTTATATGTCAATTAACAACAAAATACACGTTCTTCTCAAATACATGTGGAACATTTATGAAGAGAGACCACATTCTGAACTGTAAAACAAGAATTCAGGTGAAAAACAAAACACTCTATGATCAAAGTAGAGTTAAATTGGAAATCAAAAATGGAAAGATAACAGGAAAAATCTCCCAAATATTTGGAAACAAACATATTTGTAAGTAACACATGGATCAAAGAAGTAACTAAAAGAGAAAAAGTACTTTTAAATGAATGAAATGAAAAAAACATATCAGAGTTTGCAGATAAGCAATACTGATGGGAAATGTATAGCCCTAAACACCTCTGCTAGAAAGGAAAAAGGCCTCAAGTCAGTGACTTTAGCTTCCACCTTAGAAAACTAGAAAAAGAGAAGCAACTTTATGCCAATAAATTTGATAACTTAGATGAAAGGTACAAATTTCTTGAAAGATATAAACTACCATGTTACTGAAGAATAAATAAATTTTATAACCCTATATCTTTAATGAGATTGACTACTTGGTGAAAAATCTCTCTACAAAGAAATCCCCAGGTTCAGATGGCTTCACTGATTAGTTTTACCAACATTTAATGTAATAATATACCAAATCTATGCAGACTACTGCAGAAAACTGAAAAGGAGTGAATACTTCACAACTCATTCTTTGAAGCCAGCACTACGCTGATACCAAAACCAGACAATGACATTACAAGAAAGAATACAGACCAATATCCCTCATGAATATAGATATGAAAATTCTTAAAATTCTTGACAAAATATTAGCAAAACAAATCCAGCATTAAAAAGGATAAAACAGTATGCCCAAGTAGAGTTTATCCTAGGAATGTGAGGTTTAACATCCAAAATTAATTAATATAATTCACCATATTAACAGTCTTTTAAAAAATACCATATGATCAACTCAAGACACATAGAAAAAGAATTTTATAAAATTCAACATCCATTTATAATGAAAAGCTCTCAGGAACTTAGGAGTAGAAGGAAACTTTCTCAACCTAATAAAAGGGAGTTTACGAAAACTCTACAGCTAGCATCATACTTAATTGTAAAACACTGAGTGCTTTTTCCCTACGATCAGAAACAAGACAAGAATGTCTGTTTTCACTTCTACTCACCATTGTACTGGAGATTATAGCCAATGCAACAAGGCAACAAAAAGAAATAAAGGCATTCAGATTGGAAAGAAAGTGGTGTAATTGTCTTTAGTTTTAGACAACATAATTCTTTTTGTGGGAAATCCAGTGGAATCTACAAAAAAAAAAACCTACTGAAAATAATAAGTGAGTTTAACAGGGTTGCAGAATAAAACATTACTATATGAAAATCAATTTTACTTCTGTATGGTAGTAACAAAAGATTAGACATGGCATCCAAAAATCAAGTACAGACAAATGTGACAAAAGATACAGAAAACCTATGCTCTAGACATCACAAAACATCACTGAGAGAAATTAAAGAAGACCTGCATAAATGGAGAGGTATGCCTTGTTCGTGACTCAGGAGACTCAATATTAGTAAGATATCAGATCTTCCCACATTAAATGATAGAGTCATCATAATCTCATTCAAAATCTCAGCAGGCAGATTTGTAGAAATTTATAAACTGATTCCAGAAATTCGAAGGGAAATGCTAAAGTACCTCAACAGCCAATAAACTTTGAAACAGAACAACAAAGTAGGATTATTAATGCTGCCTGATTTTGACTTATAATTATGATACAGTTATCAAGACTGTATGATATTGTAAAGTAAGAGGATTGATAGAATAGAAATTTCAGAAATATATCCACACAGATATGGACAGATATGCCAAAGCAATTCAGGATAGTCTTTTCAGCACAGTGCTGGAATAACTGAATAACCATGTTTCCTCTTACCCTCTAGAAAGAACTTTGATTCGTACCTCATACTATACACACAGTATTTTAAAATCCACTCAAGATGGATCATAGACATAAATGTAAATTTAAAACATTATATGTAAGAAAAGATAAGGGAAAATCTTTGTTGCCTTGGCCATGACATTTCTTAGCTGTGACATTCAATTCATGATCCATAAAAGAAGAAATTGATAAATTAGATTTCCTCAAAATTAAAAACTTCTATTCTTCAAAAGACTCTGCTAAGTGAATGAGAAGGCACATCACAGACTGGGAGTAAATATTTGCAAATTATATATCTGATAAAAGACTTGGGTGTAGAATATATAAGAACTCTCAAAACCCAGTAGAAAATGAGCAATTCAATTAAAAGTGTGTATATAGATAGGAGGAATAAGTTCTAGTATTGAGTAGTACAGAAGGGAGATCATATTTAACAGCAATTTATGATGTATATCAAAATAACTAGGTTTGTAATGTTCCCAACATGGGAAAAAAGAGAAATGTTTCGGGTGATGGCTATTCCAGCTAACCTGATTTAATCATTACATTATACACATACATTGTAATGATTGTGATATTATATACAGATATCAAAATATCACATATACCCCCAAAATATATCAGACTATCATATGTCAGTAAAAAATGGGCATAAAGTTTGAGCAGACACTGCCAAAG
>CAUYQU010036585.1:0-13025 GCA_963574635.1 Cheracebus regulus
ATTGTCCTGTCAGACCACATGCAGGCCATATCACAGTCTCACAAAGTTCTTTTTGTAATTCCTTTACCTGCAGTTCCTACTTTCCCATAGCTCGACTGCCTCCAATGGGAAACTGTGTCCGGGCTCAAGCTCACCATATGGCGAGGCCCAATTCTGAGGGGCTTCACATGGGAACGAACCCCACACATTTTGAATTAAAAAAAATTCAAATGATACCTTTTATGGAGTTAGGGAGGTGCTAATGAGGTAAAATGGCAATTGAAGCCAAAAGATCTGAATTCAGGTAAATCTTTTTACCCATATTAGTTGCATGTTAAAGTAAACAATAATAAACAATAATTCTGATTATACACTGTTTACTGCAGTAAAGTATTGCAGAAATTTGTGCATAATAAATTAACTTTCTAATGGTAAAAAAGTAATCATATTCCAGAAATTGTTATAACACGGTCTATTGAATACAGCAGTATTGGTGATCTCTGCCATAGAAAATCACAGTAAAACATTTTACTCATGTATGCAACTGTTGATATTTCTGTTTCCAGGAAAATAACATGCTTTAAAAACTCAATACCAATAACTAAAATCACCAAGAAGTTACAAGAATTCACAGAATGCCTAATATAGTTGAAAGGAAATTATAAAAACTTCGCAGGACCAGAAGTAAATAAAGGTAATATCAGTACTTTTATTAAGTAAATAAATGAGCAATATCAACCTAGGAGGCCAGTGCTTCATTCAGATACATCTGATCACAAGGATGTCAGATCTATGTGGGTTGTTCAGCTTCTGACAAGGCAAATGGAATAAGCAAAAAGAAACTGCCCACAGGCATCCGGAGTGGGATGTCTCCCATATGTGAGAACTTAACTATGAAGTATGTTGCACACAAGGAGATGAGCTACTAGCATGAAATATTAGATAAATTATATGGCACATAAAACTCAAATGTGGGCTTTATATTTAATTGTTTGCAAAGATAGTGAAAAAACTAGAAAACAAAATAATGTGGAATAAAACTATCAGCTTGTCAAGTCATATTTGGAAAAGAGGCAAATGGAAAGTAAATTGTTGAAAATATAGTAAAACAATTTACTGTACAGCATACAAATTACACATTAAAATAGACTGAGTTGATATGAGAACTAGTAAACTGAAATGCTGAGCACAACTGATGTAGTCGTATACTTTTAGAAGGCAAATACAAAATACAAATAGATATGAAGATTAGATGAGAAGAAATGAAAAACATTTAATTGCTTTGCCAGACTATATAAACAGGAAGGCAATATTCAAATAATTGGTGACTCATAAATTTCAGCAATTGGAAACAAGGCATGAATCCTATAAAAGTTCAGAGTGTAATGTGTCAATAAGATAAATTAAGAAATACTTAAAGGAAATAATGGTTTGGGTTAATGTAAATACTGCTTCAGTAAACATGGGAGTGCAATTATCTTTTTGACATACTGATTTTATTTTCTTTTGATATATACCGAGTGGTAAGATTACTGGATTATATATATGGTAGTTCTATTTATAATTTCTTGAAAAACCTCCATGCTGTTTTCCCTAATGGTTGTACCAATTTACATTCTCATCAACAGTGTATAAGTGCCCATTTACAGATGAATGAAGAAAATGTTATACACACAGATGCACACACACACACACACACACACACACACTCACTCATAAGAATAATCTTTCATCATAAAACAAAATGGGTGGGGGTTCCATCTCTCAGCTTTGGAGCCACCCTCTCTGTCTCTGTACGGGGGATCTTCTTTATATATATATATATATATATATATATATATATTTCTTTTTTATTTCATTTTAGGTTTTGGGGTACATGTGAAGAACACACAAGATTGTTGCATAGGTACATACATGGCAATGTGCTTTGCTGCCATCCTCCCCATCACCTATATCTGGCATTTCTCCCCATGTTATCCCTCCCCAACTTCCCACCCCCTCACTGTCCTTCCACTAGTTCCCCCCAAGAGACCCCAGAGCGTATGCTCCCCTCCCTGTGTCCGTGTGTTCTCATTGTTCAACACCTGCCTATGAGTGAGAACATGTGGTTTTTGATTTTCTGTTCTTGTGTCAGTTTGCTGAGAATGATGGTTTCCAGGTTAATCCATGTCCCTACAAAGGACACAAACTCATCGTTTTTTATGGCTGCATAGTATTCCATGGTGTATATATGCCACATTTTCCCCGTCCAGTCTATCATCGATGGGCATTTGGGTTGGTTCCAGGTCTTTGCTATTGTAAGCAGTGAACATTCGTGTTCATGTGTCCTTATAATAGAATTATTTATAATCCTTTGGGTATATACCCAGTAATGGGATTGCTGGGTCAAATGGAATTTCTCTTTCTAGGTCCTTGAGGAATAGCCACACTGTCTTCCACAATAGTTGAACTAATTTACGCTCCCACCAACAGTGTAAAAGTGTTCCTATTTCTCCACATCCTCTCCAGCATCTGTTGTCTCCAGATTTTTTAATAATCGCCATTCTAACTGGTGTGAGATGGTATCTCAATGTAGTTTTGATTTGCATTTCTCTAATGACCATTGATCATGAGCATTTTTTCATGTTTGTTGGCCTCATATATGTCTTTTGTAAAGTGTCTGTTCATATCCTTTGCCCACTTTTGAATGGGCTTGTTTGTTTGTTTCTTGTAAATCTGTTTTAGTTATTTGTAGATTCTGAATATTAGCCTTTGTTAGATGGGTAGATTGCAAAAATTTGTTCCCATTCTGTTGGTTGCCGATTCACTCTTTTTTTATTCTAGTTTCTTTCTAGCATTCTGCTAACTTGCCTTACGCTTGAATCCTGCCCTTCTTTCTCTGAGGCTCAAATGAACAGGGGTCAGATAAACACTGTAGTAAACCATCAGTCATTCTTTAAACTTGAAGCAGAGGCCAGGCATGGTGGCTCATGCCTGTAATCTCAGCACTTTGGGAGGCCAAGGTGGGCGGATCACAAGGTCAAGAAATTGAGACCATCCTGGCCAATATGGTGAAACCCCATCTCTACTAAAAATACGAAAATTAGCCAGATGCAGTGGTATGTACCTGTGGTCCCAGCTAATCGGGTGGCTGATGCAGGAGAATCATTTAAACTTGGGAGGTGGAGGTTGCAGTGAACTGAGATTGCAACGCTGCACTCCAGCCTGGGTGACAGAGCTAGACTCAAAATTAATTAATTAATTAATTAATTAATTAAAGCTCTTGGCCTGGCACAGTGGCTCAGGCTTATAAGCTCAGCATTTTAGAAGGTTGAGATGGGTGGATTGCTGGAGCTCAAGAGTTCAAGGTCAGCTGGGCAACATAGTGAGACCCCTGTCTCTACAAAAACAAGTTTGAAAATCAGCCAGGCACAGAGGCACACACCTGTAGTTCCAACTAGTTGGGAAACTGAGGTGGGGAATTGCTTGAGCCCAGGAGGTCGAGGCTGCAGTGAGTCATGATTGTGCCACTGTTCTTTAGCCTCTCCAAATTTGTAGATCTCATAATTTTAAGTCATTATCCTCCACCATCCTTTGCTTTAAGTTGTCATATGTGACATCAGTTTTTCTTGAATTGTATTAGTCTATAGATGTGATTTTCTTATAGATATCCTGCACTCACATCAAAGCTGCATTTTCTCTTTCTTTCTCTCTTTCCTTCCTCTCTTCTTCTTTCCTTTTTTTTCCCAGACAATGCCTTGCTCCCAGGCAGTGATGTGATCTTGGCTTACTGCAACCTTCATCTCCTGGGCTCGAGTGATCCTCCTACCTTGGCCTCCTAAAGTGCTGGGATTACAGGCAGGAGCTACTACATTCAGCCAAGAGCTGCATTTTCAAGACTAGATAAAAAAGGTATTTAGCAAAAAGAGCAAGATTTCATGTCTGCTGGCATGGCTGTAGTGATGACATTGCGAATTTCTTTCTTTTCTTCTTCTTCTTTTTTTTTATTCTAAGGCTGGAATCATTTATTTGAAATGGTGGGCAACTGCAGCTGCAGGCCTCAGTCTACAGTACATACCAATCAATCCACTGTTTGCTTGTACTGCCAAGACTTTTCTCCGCTTCTTGGGAGCACTTCCAGCATCACCAATGGCCCTTCGTATGCATCCCATTGTGTTCTTCAGGTTTGCGGTATTGCACTAAACATGAAAAATACATGAGAACCATGAGAGATCGTGTTTCACTGTGATACGCAATCTACAGAAGAGACAGGTGCTCACGTGGAGATGGCTAGTGTCACATGGCATTTGAAGTGAACACTCTCGACATGAGCTCACTGCAATAGTAGCAGGAGTGGCATCAGAATTACTCAAGTAATACAGTGCACTCCCATTAATTTATGTAGTTATGACTTAATACTGCATCTTTACATTTGTTTACATTTCTCTTGACTAAATGGTACCATGGACTGTGTTTGTGTGCATAACTTTTCATAAATGTTAACTGTTTATAATAGATTTCTGTATATTTCATGGTAGTAAATGATAAAAATAGACTAGTGTCTACATATATTTTATGCATTCATGACATACTTTTTTCTCTTTCTTTTTTTTTTTTCTGAGACAGAGTCTCAGTCTGTTGCCTAGGCTGGAGTGCAATGGCATGATCTCGGCTCACTGCAACCTCCACCTTCTGGGTTCAAGCAATTCTCCTGTCTCAGCCTCCTAAGTAGCTGGAATTACAGGCATGCATCATCACACCCAGCTCATTTTATTAGTAAGCATTACTTAACTTTTTCAATATTTCTAGGATGCAAGGTTCATCTGCAAGTTTCTTCAAATGGTTGCAAATCTCCAAAAAATATTCCAATATATTTATTGAAAACAATGTGGGCCAGGTGTGGTGGTTCATGCCTGTGATCCCAGCAATTTTGGAGGCCAAGATGGGAGGGTTACTTGAGTCCCGGAATTCAAGACCAGCCTGAGCAACATAATGAGAGCCTATATCTATCTAAGAAGACTTCATTAAAAAAATTTTTAAGAAAAACATCTGTATATAGGTGGACTCATGTAGTTCAGACTTGTGTTGTTCAAGTGTCACTACTGTACATGTGGTGATTGATACGAAACAGATGACCAAAAAAAGTAAGTCTTATTTCCCCATCTGATCCCATTTTAAAGAGGTGTTTAGGTCTGAGAATTTTCACATGTGTGAGGTTCCACAGTCAGGATGCCAAGGAGTGGCACCCCACTTGCTGGAGTCCAGCCCTCCCCATCCAACACTGCTGACTGTGATGTCCCTTCCATCCCTGTCACACCGTTGTCTTGGGAAGTTCGTGTGAGTGGAGACATGCAGCATGATATCTTTGTAATTAGCTGCTTTCACTAAGAATCATGTTTTTGAGCTCCATCCCCATTGCTCTGTGTGCCAGTGGCCTGTTCCTTTTGATTGTGGAATGGTGTTTGCCTGCACAAGGAGACATGGTGGTTACCCCTTCATCCATGGGAGCACATGTGGTTGTGTCCAGATTTGGGCGATTATGGATAGAATTGCTATAAACATTTGTGTAGAGGTTTTCATGTGAACACAATTTTTCCTTACTGCAGGGAAAATAGCTGTGGGACTGCTGGGCCATGTGACTTAACAGAGCTGTCAAACTGCTTTCCAGTGGCACTCACCACCTCACTATGGTTTTGATTTGCATTTCTCTAGTGACTAGGGTTGATGGTCTCTCATAGGCTCACTGTTTTGCACAGACAGCATTCTCTTCGGGAGGGTCCAAGTCTTTTACCCACTTTTGTTGGGATGGTTCTCTAACTGTTGATTTTGAGAGTTCTTTATGTATGTTGAATACTTTCTTTTTTGGATATGTGGTTTGCATATATTCTCTCCCAGCCTGTAGCTGTCTTTTCAGTGTCTTTTGCTATATTTTTTTTATTTTGATCAAATCTAATTAATGGATTTTTGCTTTTACGTGCATTTACCGTCATGTCTAAGAACTCTTTCCCTAATCTCAAGTTATGAAGATTTCTTCCTGTTTTCTTCTAAAATGTTAAACACACACATGTGCACACACACACACACATACACACACACTCTCTTACCAAATAAGGAGGAAACATTCATGACAATTCCAGTCCTGGTTTCTGTAAGCAGTCACATGGTCCTATAACTATGTTCTTCCACTCCACAGTCTGTATTCCCTTTGCCTTCAGGAAGTCTCTGCTGGTTGTGGTTTTTTACTTGGTGGGGAACCTTCATTCTCAAAGGTTCTGGACCATTACCAATCCTACCTAGCTTGGGTTGATGTGCCTTTCCATTAATCTTAATCACAGCACACGCCCCAAGGGCCCTCCTATATCCCAGAAATGCTCTTCCCCAGCCCACTGTGAAGTAGCAGTGTAGTTTCTCCTTGGTGGTCTGGATCAGCCACCCCCACCAGCATAATAACTCCTTCTTTACCTGTTGATCCAGAGATATGAGGAGCTTGGCACTACCAGGTGGCAGCCTAAACTTCCAGTGCAATGGATCATCGCTGTGCCTCCTGGTGACAGCATTCCTCCCTCTGGAACTAAGTCATCTAGGCCAGCAGAGCATAAGGTGGTGGGAACAAGGAACAAAACTTTTGCTAGTGGGTCACTAGGGGTGATGGTGAGTAATGCTACGCTTGTTCCAACTCCATAATTCCTGGACCTGTGAGTCCTGGCTATGGGAGAAATAGCACCACATATTGCACACTCGTTCTGAGCATATTCAGCCTTCTGAGAGCCTTACCCCACCCCTGAAAGGCACTGCCACTGAGCTGCACTGTCACTGACTCCTCCAAAAGCCATTATTCCACCATGTGTCAAGCCAGCTGCCTCAGGACAGTGGGAACCTGGAAGGCCAGTGAATTCCATGAGCATTGGGCCATCGTGGCATTTCTTTGGCTGTGATGTGAGTTCTTTAACCAGAAGAAATGCTACATGGATTCCATGACAGTGGAGAAGCCATTCTGTAAACCTGCAGGTGGTAGTTTTAGCAGAAGCACTGCACTCAGGGAGGGCAAATCCATATGCAAAGTGTGTATTCCACTTAGAACAAACTCTGCCCCTTCCATGGTGGAAAAGGTCCTAGGTGATCAACCTGTCACTGGCTGGCTGGCTGGTCACTCTGGGGGATGGCGTCATACTGGGGACTCAGTGTCAGTCTCTGCTGCTGGGAGACTGGACACAGTGGTGACCATAGAGAGGTCAGCCTCGGTGAGTGTGGGTCCATGATCCTGAGTTCATGCATAACCTCATCCCTGTGACCATGGCCACTTTGTTTCTGAGACCTTGGGGTAATGACAGAGATTGCTGGGGAAAGAAACTGACATCTACAGAATGGGTCGTCTTATCTACCTGTTACTAATATCCTGCTCTGTGAGGTAACCTTTCAGTGAGCATTCACATAGAACACACATATTGTCACATTTTCTGCCCTTCAGTGAGGTCTACCCACATACCAGCCTTCTCTGTCACCATCTACCTAGCATGTTCCCTGCAAGTCCCTAACTAGCCAGCCAAATTATTGGCCACAGTCCATGAATTGGTCTCACGCCTGGCCATTTCTCCTTCCAAACAAAGTGCACAATCAGGTGAACTGCATCACAGTCTGCCCACGGGGAGGGTTACCCTTCACCTTTGTCCTTTAGGGATGTCTTAGAAGGAAGCTGTTACATTGCAGCTGTCCACTTTCAGCTGGTACCTGGGTATCACACAGAACCTTCTGTAATACAGGCCTGAGTCTTCTCTTCCTTTGTAATCTGATCCTAGGGAACTCCCCATGAGACCATCAGTGCAGGCTGGGAGAGAGAAGGCAGTGTACCAGGGGTGGGGACCATGGGCATTTGGGCCACTTCTTCATGTAACCGACTTGTGCCTTCAGGCCTGCTGGGGTCTGTTCATGCACAAACCCCTTTCCTCTGATGATGGAGTTCTGCCATGGATGCTCGTCTTATGCTTGGTGGGTCAGGCAAAACTCAGTTCACACTGGGCAGCTCAGGTCACATGGGAGCTTTGTAATCCCCAGTTAGGCATTCAGCCCAGGGGCAGATGAAGAGATGTTTCTCAAAAGGAGAATAGTTATCTGCAGAGGATGGCAGGGCTGTGCACCAAAATCTTAAGGGCCTGTGCTGCCACTAACCTATAGGAGCCTGCCAAAGGCTCCAGACTTATCTGCCACTGATGCTCTGAGCACCATTGGGACTTTGGGGTCACATGGCCCCTGTGGCAGAGCAGCATGCATGGCCACCTGGACCTGCTGCACTGCCTTCTCTTGCTCTGGGCCCCACTCAACACCAGCAGCCTTTCAGGTTACTTGTTACATGAGCTGGAGCTAAACCCAAATGAGGAATATGCTTCCTCAAAACTCCAAATAGGCCCACTAGGCACTGTGTCTCTTTCTTGGTTGTAAGAAGAGCAAGATGCAACAATTCACCTTTTCCCTTAGAAGGTATGTCTCAGCAGGTCCCACACTGCTCGACTCCTAGGAACTTCACTGAGACAAGGCCCCTGAGTTGTTGCCAATTTTTTTTTTTTTGAGAGACAGGGTCTCACTCTGTTGCCCAGGCTAGAGTGCAGTGGTACAATCGTAGCTTACTGCAGCCTTAAACTCCTGGGCTCAAGGAGTTCTCCTGCCTCTGCCTCCCAAGTAACTGGAATCACAGGTGCACATCACCATGCCCAGCTGTTTTATTTTATTTTTTATTTTTTGTAGAAATTGGGTCTTTGCATCCCTGTAATTGCAGCTACTTAGTAGGCTGAGGCAGGAGAATTGCTTGTACTCAGGAGGCAGAGGTTGCAGTGAGCTGAGATCCCATCACTGCATTCCAGCCTGGGCTACAGAACAAGACTTCATCTCAAAAAAAAAAAAAAAAAAAGAAAGAAAGAAAGAAAGAAAAAAAGAAAAGAAAAGAAAAAAGAAAAAAGACAAAAGAAAAGAAAAGAAGAAAAGAAAAGAAAAAAGAAAACAAGAGAAATGATGGGGACTTGCTATGTTTCCCAGGCTGGTCTTGAACTCCTGGTCTCAAGTGATACTCCCATCTCAGTCTCCCAAAATGCTGGGATTATAGGTGTGAGCCACTATGCCTGGCCTACTTTTGCCAAATTTATTTTCCATCCTCTGACACTCAAATGTCTTACCAGTCATTTAGAGTTTCTACTTCTTGCTCACTGGGTCTAGTCAGAATGATATTCTCAATGCAATGGACCACTGTGCTGTCCAGTGGAAGGGAAAGGCAATAAAGATCTCTGAGAACATGATGACATGGGCTGGAGCATCAATAGACCCCTGAGGGAGGGTATCAAAGGTGGAGGTTGGGCACTGAGGTTGGAGGGTTGCTGGCCTTACCAGCTGAAAGTAAACTGCTTCTGGTGAGTCTCATTCACAGGAATGGAGAAAAATGAATTTATCAGCTCAATAGCTGCATACCAGTACCAGGGGATATGTTAATTTGCTCAGACAATTACCACATTTGGTACAGCAGCTGCCATGGAATGGAAGTGATTCTTGGGTTAAGCTTACAAGAGTCCACTGTCATTCTCCAAGACCTATCTGCCTGCACAGGCCAAATAGGCAAGTTGAAGGAGGATGTGGCAGATTCGGTATGTGGGAGTCACCACCCCTGTGTCTTTCAAGTCACTGTTGGTGTCACTAATCTCTGAGATTCCTTTTGGGAATGTAGTTTTGCTTTTGGTTTGCTATTTTCCTAGGTAGAGGCCATTATAGAGGCTCCATTTGGCTTTCCTGACCATAACAGTCCTCACTCTATAGAAACCCAAGATGGGGAAGCCACCAGGCTGCTGATCCTGCCTGTTCTGGTGATGCACTCGCAAACTGGTGCAGTGACCACAAGGCGGGCTTGCCCACCATGAGACAAGCCTGAGCTCAAACTCCATTGGTTACCTGACATTCATAAGCCACTATTTTGTCATTTTGGGTCAGTTCAGAGCCCAGCAGTCCCCAAACTATCGGATTGTTTCCTTCCCCCCAGTGCAGTTTCCCTGGTAAAAGGTCCTAGGTCCCTTTGTGGAAGGCCGGAAGAAAGGCTAACTGTATAGATTTTTGGCAATGTACCAGGGTCCTTCAAAGATGCTGGAGCTTCCCTCACAAATTTATTTCTCACAGTCATGGTAAAAGGTCATGTCCTCTGGGACCTCCCAGTGTGGGTGAGTGGTTCTTAAATGACAAATCCAAGCTGAGTGTGGTGGCTCACACCTATAATCCCAGCACTTTGGGAGGTCAAGACTCATGATCCCTTGAGCCCAGGAGTTTGAGACCAGCCTGGGCTACAAAGTATATATATATATTTAATTAGCCAGGTGTGATGGCAAATGCCTGTAGTCCCAGCTACTGAGGAGGCTAATGCAGGAGAACCGTTTTGGTCCAAGAGGTCAAGGATGCAGTGAGCTGTGATTACGTCACTGCACTCAAGCCTGGATCTAATATATATCTATATCTATATCTATATATCTATCCAGTAGTCTAACATTTCAGTTTCCTTTAGCCTTTGAATCTCTTTCTTTGCATTAAATTAAGGAAGTCCCAGCATTTCCAACTCCCTCACAGTGGGCAACCTTTCAGTCAATGTTTCAGCCAACCACCAAACAAATTGTTAGAGCTCTAACTCCCTCAAGCTGCAACATTAAATGAAGAATCTCTCATTAGTGAGCATAAGTTTGTCCTGATCTGACTTTATGTTTCTTCCACCATTATCCCACATTCTTAATATCCATTCCCACACACATCCCCTGGATTTCCATCTGTGTAAATTAGGACACTCAGATAGTTCTTTTGAAGTATAATGTACCTCCTTGTGGGTCACACTTGTACCTGAAATAAAAATGGTTAACAGGGAATTTACTTTAAAAAATGACTATCACAATTTTTGTAACCTAGATAAAATATTAAATAATCTTGTAAATGTAATGGAATAAATGGTTGTAAACAGACATGTCATATGATTTGGTATATAATGTTATTAACAGATATTAAGTAGCTGGATAATTTCCAACTTAAAAAATGTAGGAAAACACTTTTTAAATGTTCTTATTAGAAGGTAAATTATCTTTGCCTAATTCAAACCTTCTATAAAAGTTATGTATAAAATGAGGTAGAAGGAACCAGAAAATAGAAGATGTAAAGGAAGTTAAAGATATATAGAGGTATTTTTGATAAAAAAAAAAAGATGAAAAACAAGCAATTTTATATAAGAAGGAATTTTGTGTGGTAAATATTTTGTCCTAAAATAAAATGACCAGGTTATTTAAGAAAGATAATATTTAGGCAAAACAGAAAGTCTAAGCATGTTGTGAATCATCTATGTAAACTGTAATAAGATCAGTTAATAGAAACTTTGTTGTTGTTGTTGTTTTTAGAAAACGGGGTGGTATAATTTTGTTGGATATGAGTAAGAAGAAAATCATAATAGCCTTTCTAGAGATGGGTCTTTTATATTAACAAAATTTCATGAATACAAACAATAATTGGTTAAAACAATATTTTATTTAAAATGTTTAAAAGATTTAATTTCAAATATTTATTTATGTTTGAGACAGAGTCTCACTCTGGCACCCTGGAGTGCACATTATATAGGATACAACTCAGGGAAACCAAATGGAAAAAAATTGTAGAGGACAAAGTAAAGTGGGGAAAAAGATGGGGTGGGTAGTCAATCTTGGTAAACAGGCATGGTTAAGAACTCACCATCCTCTGTGTTCTGCAGAAAGAGTTTATGGCAAATAAATACCCTTTTCCTTATGACTTAGATGATGCTTCCTCTTTTAGCTATCACAAATGCACAAACTCTAAATTTTCATTTTTCCCTTATAAATGATTTTTTTGTCTTCAGGGTTCAAAACAAAATACTTGTTAAATACATTGCTTAAGTTTCTCTCCTTTCCCCAGCCTCCCAGACTCTGCTCTGCATTCAATCTGAGCCAAAATACAAACTTCGTTTATACCCCTCCTAAGCACAGGCTGACTTTTGGGTGAAACATTCCCTAAGCCTGAATCTGATTTTGCCATTCTCCACTCTTCCTCCCATCTACCTGCTAATCTTGTTTGCTCCTCCATATAAAACACAGCCCTTTTCTCCCTCTTTTGAGATGCTTGCAGATCTGATGGTGCTTTCCCATTGCAATACTGCTTTACAATTAAGTCACATCTTACCTACATCTAAATTTATTTGACAAAATCTAGAAACAGCCTCCAGAAAATAACAATTACAGAGGACATCACAACCCACCTCCCATCTCAATTCTCAACATGTCTGCCTGTGCATTCCCAGCTTTCCAGGGCTCTGCAGCTTCTCTCAGTATACAGGCCCCTTCTACGGCTGCTGTGAGCAGACTGGGACAACTGCAGGAGAGGATCCCGAGGAAGAAAAGACTGTGCTATTCATGAACTCCTCTGACATGTTTAAAAAACGAATACTGCATTGATTCCTTTTTTTTTTTTTTAAGAAAAAGAGAGAAAAGGAGACAGAAAAAAGAAACAGCAAAAGAAAGAAAAAAAAGAATGAAAGAGAGTAAGAAAGAGGACGAGAAAGAGGGAGAGAGATTGGGATTCTTGTTTTATTGCCCAGGCTAGAATGCAGTCTAAAAATGGGTATTAAAAACCTCTTTTATGCCAATAATTTTGCTTAACAATGGAGACAGGAAGGAACAGGGGATGAAAATAACAAATAAGCAGACAACCAATATTTTATTTAAACCTGTGAAATGCTATGCAATTGCCGAGGAGTGATTTACTTCTAATTATGTGGTCATTTTAAAAATAGGTATAATGCGATACTGAGAAAAATGTATGCTTTGTGGATTTGGGGAGGAGAGTTCTGTAAATATTTGTTAAGTCTAGTTGTTCCAGGACTGAGTTCAAGTCCTGGATATCCTTGTTAATTTTCTATCTCGTTGATCCGTCTAATATTGACAGTGTAATGTTAAAGTCTCCCACTATTATTGTGTGGGAGTCTAAGTCTCTTTGTAAGTCATTAAGAACTTGCCCTATGTATCTGGGTGCTCCTGTAATGGGTGCGTATATATTTA
>CAUYQU010036586.1:0-23225 GCA_963574635.1 Cheracebus regulus
TCCCCTATTCCTTCCTGTTTCCATTGTTAAGCACAATTATTGGCATAAAAGAGGTTTTTAATACCCATTTTTAGACTGCGTTCTAGCCTGGGCAATAAAACAAGAATCCCATTCTCTCTCCCTCTTTCTCTTCCTCTTTCTCTCTTTCATTCTTTTTTTCTTTCTTTTGCTGTTTTTTCTTTCTTTCTCCTTTTCTCTCTTTTTCTAAAAAAAAAATAAAAAAATAATAAAATAAAGATAGTCTCTGCAAAACAGGAAAAAAACATTAGAAGAAAATCCAATTTTTGAGATGTTATTTTTATAATTTCAATGTTGTTTTGGATTTACTAAAAAGCATGAAATGCTGAAAGGGAAACAAACAAAAAGTTCAGAGCCAGCCTTAGCACAGCCTAACTCTGAGACCTGCTCTGTAACTTCAGTGTTCAGTCATCTCATCAGTTTGAAAGGGATACTAAAGCCTGGCGTAGCTGCTCACACCTGTAATCCCAGCACTTTAGGAGGCTGAGGTGGGAGGACTGCTTGAGCCCAAGAGTTCAAGACCAGTCTGGGCAACATAAGTAAGAACCCCATCATTTTTTTTTTTTTTTTGAGACACTCTCCCTCTGTCATCCTGGCATGATCTCAGCTCACTGTGACCTCCACCTCTTGGGTTCCAGTGATTCTCCTGTCTCAGCCTCCCAAGTAGCTGGGACTACAGGCACACACCACCACGCCTGGTTACTTTTTGTATTTTTAGTAAAGGCAGTGTTTCGCCTTGTTGGTCAGGCTGGTCTCGAATGCTTGACCTGAGGTGATCCACCCACTTCAGCCTCCCAAAGTGCTGGGATTACAGGTACAAGCCACTGTGCCTGGCCTCCATCTCTTAAAAAGATAAAATAAAAGGAGTACTAATAGCATCTCTCTCATAGGCTTGTTGTAAGGATTAAGAATGAATGCATGTTGCTTACACGGTATGAATGTACTAAATGCCACTGAATTGTTCACTTTATAATAATTAGATGGTATGAGAATTTCACCTAAATTTAAAAAATAAGGTAAACCACATATGCACAACACATACATATACATAGATGCATGTGTGTGTGTGTGTATTATGAATCCCAGTAATTATTCTCAGAATTTTACTCAGAGACCTACAACATCTTGACCCCAGTGAAGCCCTATGATGGGATTTTTTAGGTATCACCATCCTTCTTCTGAGCTTTAAATAATTCTAAGTAGTACCTCAAATAATGCAATCGATCTAAAATACTTTTGGAAGTCTAAAAAGAGTTAATGCCTAGAAAGCCTTTAGGACAGGACCCAGCACAGAGGAAACAATCCATAAATGCTAATGATTATTATGGCTATTGTTAAGCTATGAGCGACCAGGATATTTTTAAGCTGAATTGAATTTTACAAGATAGCACCTTATTTGTTTTGAAGACACCACATCACCCAGAAGAGGCACTTTTTCTTTCTTTAAGTACAGAGCATGGGGACATAAAGGAATTATGTCCATTGTCGCATAAAGGAAGAGTTCCCTTTTCATCCTTGCCCCCTCAGCAAGATTTGAAACTCTAGTGTAACAATGGGGTTAGCATCTAAGAGATGAATTGAAGAGCTGTATTTTGCCAAAGGTACCTTAATCACAGAGCGGTGGGAAAAGTTTATACGTTTGGCAGAATAGATTTTCCAAAGATGGTCACAATAGTACCTCCCATCCCACTTGTTCTTCTAAACCTTGTCCATTCCCCCATCAAAAGGTAGAGTCTAGGTCGGGCACAGTGGCACAGGTCTGTAATCCCAGCACTTTGGGAGGCCGAGGTGGGTGGATTGCTTGAAGCCAGGAGTTTGAGACCAGCCTAGGCAACATGGCAAAACTCCATGTCTACTAAAAATACAAAAATTAGCCAGGCATGGTGGCGTGCCTGTAATCCTGGCTACTAAGGGGCTGAGGCAGGAGAATCCCTTGAACCCAGGGGCAGAGGTTGCAGTGAGCCAAGATCGCACCACTGGACTTCAGACTCAAACTCAATGACAGAGTGAGATGCTATCTCAAAAAAAAAACAAAAAACAAAAAACAAGAAGGTAGCATCTAATTCCCTCCCTTGAATCTAGGTGGCTTGTTACTCACTTGTAACCAACAGAATGTGGGGCAGCATGGATGAAGAGTTCTTTCCTCATCCCCCATGATTGGGAGGAATGGTGTGTTCCCAAGACTCCACTAGCCTGGGAATAGGAGGAGACAGACCAAGAAGGGGTGACGGGCAGCATGGAAGCAGGGAGAGAGGGATGCAGCAGGAAGTTATCTAGAAACATACAAACTGCAGGGCCCTGGGCAACCAGACAGTGATAGAATCATTCACCTGGTGGATGAAGAGGACACCTGGACAGGCAGACAAGCGAGCAAAATCTGCCTGAGCAGTCTGATGAGCCTCTCAGGTAAGCACTGCTGCATGCTGACAGGGCCTCAGATAGCAGTCTCCTTGGACCACAGAAATACTTTCTAAACAGGGCCTTTACCCAGTACCGAAGAACTGCTATCAGAGATGGTCTTGTGCAAGTCTTAAAGAAATGAGAACTAATTTACACTCCCACCAACAGTACAAAAGCACTATTTCTCCACAGCCTTGCCAGCATCTTTTGTTTCCAGACTTTTTAATAATCGACATTCTGACTGGCGTGAGATGGTAGCTCTTTGTGGTTTTCATTTGCATTTCTCTAATGATCAGTGATAATGAGCTTTTTTTTTTCATATTTTTTTTTGGCCACTTAAATGTCTTCTTTTGAGAACACATATCCTTTGCCCACTTTCTGATGATTTTTTTTTCTTATAAATTAATTTAAATTTCTTGTAGATACTGGATATTAGACCTTTGTCAAATGGGTGGATTGCAAACATTTTCTCCCATTCTGTAGGTTGCCTGTTCATTCTGATGCTAGCTTCTTTTGCTGTGCAGAAACTCTTTAGTTTAATTAGATCCCATTTGTCAATTTTGGCTTTTGTTGCAATTGCTTTTGGTGTTTTAGTCATGAAGTCTTTGCCCTTGCCTATGTCCTGAATGGTATTGCCTAGGTTTTTTTTTAGGGTTTTTATGGTTTTGGGTTTTACATTTAAGTCTTTAATCCATCTTGAGTTAATTTTTACATCAAGTGTAAGGAAGGGGTCCAGTTCCAGTTTTCCGCATATGGCCAGCCAGTTTCCTCAGCACCATTTATTAAATAGGGAATCCTTTCCCCATTGCTTGTTCTAGTTCAACCACTGTGGAAGACAGTGTGGTGATTCCTCAAGGATCTAGAACCAGAAATACCACTCAACCCAGCAATCCCATTACTGGGTATATACCCAAGGGATTATAAATCATTCTACTATAAAGACACATGCACACGTATTATTATTGCAGTACTATTTACAATAGCAAAGACTTGGAACCAACCCAAATGTCCAACAATGATAGGCTGGATAAAGAATATGTGGCACATATATACACCATGGAATACTATGCAGCCATAAAAAAGAATGAGATCATGTCCTTTGCAGGGAAATGGATGAAGCTTGACGCCATCACTCTCAGCAAACTAACACAGAAACAGAAAAACAAACACCACATGTTCTCACTCATAAGTGGGAGTTGAACAGCAAGAACACATGGATACAGGGAGGGGAATATCACACACCAGGACCTGTCAGGGAGTGGAGGAAAAGGGTTGGGAGGGCATTAGGACAAATAGCTAATGCGTGTAGGGCTTAAACCCTAAATGATGGGTTGATGGTGCAGCATGGCATATGGATACTGATGTAACAAACCTGCACACTCTGCACATGTATCCCGGAACCTAAAGTAAAATTTAAAAAAATTTTAAAAAAAAGAAAAATGAGAACTGAGGCTTTCTCAGACAAGGTGACAAATCTAGAAAGAAATCAGTGTCCACCCATTATCTTCACTCTTGGCTCCCTGAGCAGAATTTTAGACCCTAATATCAATTAGACAATTTTAATACCTAAGAGATGTATTGAAGACGTGTGGTGTTTTGTCAAAAGCATCTTAATCGTGGCAGGGGGCAGTTTATAAAATAAGTTTGGCAGATTAGATTTTCCAAAGATGTTCACAACAGCATCTCTCATCCCACTCGTTCTACACCTTGCACTTCCCCATCAAAAGGTAGAGTATAACTCTCTCTCTGGAATCTAGGTGGCTTGTGACTCACTTGTAACCAGCAGAATGTGGCAGAAGAGACACTGTGTGGCTTCTGGGGCTAGATCAAAGACAGAGCTTCCATTACAGTATCTCACCCACTGAGGCCGTCAAGCTGTAAGCAAGCCCAGCCGCTCGGAAAGGCCTCCTGAAGGCATTCTGGTCAGTTGGCCTTATCTTCCAGTCCCCCGATTCCAGGGGTCAGGCATGACAGTGAGTCTTAGGATCACTTGAGATCCACTCTCAAGTCACTCCCACCTCAGCCTTGGGGTCTTCCCAGCTGAGGCCCCAGACATTGAGGACCAAAGACATTTCAGCTCTGTTGAACACTTTTGTTTTTTTCTTTTTTTTTTTGAGTTAGGGTCTCACTATGTTGCCCAGGCTAATTTTGAACTCTCAGGCTCAAGGGATCCTCCCACCTCAGCTTCCCAAAGGGTTGGGATTACAAGCATTCGTCATCACACCTACCAACCATTATGCTCTTTCTCAATTCCTCGCTCGCCAGGTTGGTGAGAATAAAAGGGTGATTTTTATGCCACTGAGTTTGGGGTGGTTTATTACTCCCCAGGAGTAACTGAAGCAATGAGGAATAGACTTCCTTAACTGACCTCTATGAATCAAACCCCAAGACCCGTTACTGCTTTCCATACCCTGTTGGACGCACTGATGCTGCCAGGCATGCTGAACTGCCAAACAGTAGACCTTCTAGAACCTTCTTACCTTAGGTCAGGGGCCAGCAGCATCAGTACCCTCTGGGAGCACTTAGATATGAAAAATCCCAGATCCTCTCCCAGACTTAACTGAACCAGAATCTGCTTTTTAATAAGATCCTCGAGGCACCTACGCATACAGGCAAGTTTGAGAAACAGGGCTCTCTAGAACATCCATGCATTTCTGTTCCCACCAACAAATATGGGTGAGTCATAGGAATTCAACTCAGCTGGTGGAAACACAAATGCAAGGGTATTCTTTTTTTGTGCCCATGACACTTGCTATTTTAATTAAGTAATTCAACATCAGGCAAACCAATAGGACCTGAGTGCACAGACATCTCTCAATGTGTATTACAAAGAGAATGTAGCCTGTGGGTTAATTTCCATTAAATTTGGTAAGGAGAGAAAACTGTAAAAGAGCTGGGATAAAACTTAAAAGGTATTCTGTACTCAGATTGCTTTGCATGTGTGAAGTCCCCATTCCACAATAAAGAAACTGACCCTGGGAATTACAGGCAATTCATTGTGGGTATAGTTAAAGCAAGAACATTATTTGGCTTTGTCCCACATCCTGAAACAAACAAAAAAAAAAACTGTAACTTTGACCCCACTGAAAAGATGTATAAATCAATATGCATTAATACGGTTACATTATAATACTTAATATTTTGAGTATTTTGAAATGCATGGCAGACACTACAGACTAGTGACTCAGAGGCCAGGCAGGACCCCCTTCCTTCCTTGTCTCTGAAAGGCTGGAAATGTAAAGTGTTGGGCTTCCCAGGCTCTCTTGCAGCTAGGAGGCAACCAGGTTCAGTTCCAGGCAAAGAGCTGAGAGTAGGAGTGTTTAGGAGGAGCTTCCAGGGGATTGTTATAAAGAAGACAGATCCAATTTATGTGTAAGTGTTTCATATAGCAGTAAACATTTTTAAGACCTCCTATCTGGCTCTCTGCTGATCCACCCTGCCTAACCCATCCATTTCCCCAAGGATAAGATATTTAGGTCAACTCTTAACTCGTCACTGCCTTAGACAACAGCACGATGAACACCTTCAGATGTGTTCCCTTTGGGGCCTATGCACAGTTTCTGGGGGGTGTATAGCCAGAGGTGAGACTGGTCATAAGAGCATTGTGTGCATAATTTCATCGTGTTCTGCAAAACTCTTTTTCTGGAATGGTTGTAGTCAGCCCCCTCAAAAGTACATTAGTTTTCCCTGTATCTCTATTTCTGGGTAGCCTGAAAACATTGCACAGCCTGAAATACTGTGTATTTTCAGGCTGCACAATCTTTGCCAGTTTGATGGGTATGTAGTAGTATTCTGTTGTTTTTGTATTAATCTGATTTTTTGATGAGCTTCTAGAGAGTGATTAACCACAAATGTTTATTAGCCAGTAAGCTTCTCATTCTGGAAATGATCCAGTCATATGAACACCTAACCTCTTTACTGAGTGTTCCATCTTTTCCATTGATTTGCAGTATTTCCTTTGTTTTTTGTTTTTTGTTTTTTGAGTTGGATCTTGTTCTATTGTCCAGGCTGGAAAGCAGTGGCACCATCTCGGCTCACTGCAACCTCTGCCTCCCAGGTTCAACCGATTCTTTTGCCTCAGCCTCCTGAGTAGCTGGGATTACAGATGCCCGTCACCACACCCAGCTAATTTTTGTATTTTTAGTAGAGAGGACGGAACGGGGGCAGCAGTTCACCATGATGGCCAGGCTGGTCTCGAACTCTTGACCTCAAGTGATCTGTTCACCTAGGCCTCCCAAAGTGCTGGATTACAGGTGTGAGCCACCTCGCCCAGCCTCAGTGTTTCCATTTGTATTCTAGCTCTAGGGCAGAATCTCTGCTGATTTAGATATTGCAAAGATCTCTGAGTCTGTCACCTGTCTATTGTGTGTGGTATCCTTAGTTGAACATAAATCTTTAGTTTTTATGCCGATTTACCCACTTTTGCCCTTAATTTGTGTTTTTGAGGGTTTTTTTTTTAGGTAGAGTCTAGCTCTGTCGTCAGGCTGGAGTGCAATGGTGCCATCTTGGTCACTGCAACCTCCACTTCCCAGGTTCAAGTGATTCTTCTGCCTCAGCCTCCCGAGTAGCTGGGATTACAGGTACCCACCACCATGTGCAGCTAATTTTTGTATTTTTAGTAGAGATGGGTTTCACCATGTTGGCCAGGCTGATAGCGAACTCCTGGCCTCAGGTGATCCACTCACTTCGGCCTCCCAAAGTGCTGGGATTACAGGTGTGAGTCACCACGCCCAGTGGAGGGTCTTCTTTAACAAGTCTTTCCCAATATTCTCCTATATATTGTTTCAGATTGATATTAATCCTTTTATAGTTTGTCTCCTAAACCCTTTTAGCATTTACCATTGTATATGTGATGAGGCAATAACTCAACTTATTTTTCTTCACATAAAAAGTAGGTTTTTGTTTTTGTTTTTTGAGACAGAGTCATGCTCTGTTGCCCAGGCTGGAGTGCAGTGGCATGATCTCAGCTCACTGCAATCTCTGCCTCCTGGGTTCAAAGTGATTCTCCTGCCTCAGCCTCCCAAATAGCTGGGATTACAGGCGCATGCTACCATGCCTGGCTTTTTTGCCTTTTTAGTAGAGATGGGGTTTCATCATGTCAGCCAGGCTGGTCAACATGATGAAACTCCTGGCCTCAAGTGATCCCCTACCTCGGTCTCCCAAAGTGCTGGGATTGCAGGCTGAGTCACCACGTCTGGCCAGTTTTTTCTTTTGAGACAGGGTCTTGCTCTGTCGCCCAGTCCAGAGTGCAGTGGTACAATCATAGCTCTCTGCAGCCTCAAACTCCTGGGCTCAAGTGACCCACCTACCTCCACTTCCTAAGTAGCTGGGACTACAGGAACCTCCCGCCATGCCCAACTATTTTATTTTTATTTTTTGTAGAGACAGGGTCTCACTACATTGTCCAGGCTGGTCTCAAACTCCCGGACTCAAGCTATATTCCCACCTCAGCTTCCTAAAGCACTGGGATTACAGGCATAAATCACCATGCTTGACGAATAAATTTCATTTTAAATTTACATAGCCCCCTATGGCTCATGGCTACCATATTAGACAATGAAAGTTTAGCTAATTTAGTAACTAACAGAAAATAATCTGTTTTGTTTCCTCTTCAGTATTCTTAGGTCAGTGGATCTAAGCTGCGGGCAGTTTTGCTCCTAAGCCCATGGGAACATTTGTCATTATCTGGAGATAGTTTTGCTCATCATGATGTGGGCAACGGGGGTACCACTAACATCTATTGGCTAGAACCCAGGGTGCCACTAAATATCCCATAATGCCCAGAAAGTGCCCCCAGACAAAGAATCATCCAGCCCCAAATGCCTTTAACCCCAAGATTATTTTGCCATAGGCCTTTCTCATGGTAAGCAAAGGTTTTCCTAACTTGTATAATTGCTATATTCATTTCCTTAATTGTGGTTTAAAAAACCCACCACCTAAAAAAATTTACCAACTTATCCATTTTAAGTGTACAGTTAATTAGTGTAACATTCACCTTGTGCACCAGATCTCCGGAAGTTTTTCGTCTTGAAAATCTGAAACTCTCTACTAACAGGTAGAGAGTTGAAGTCTGTGCCTTCATCATCCATCTCTAGCAATCTTCAACCTATCTCTACCAATAGGTAGAGAGTTTAATAAAACAAGCACTCCCCTTTTTCCCCTTCCTCCAGCCCCCTGACAGCTACCATTCTAATTTCTGAATCTGACTACTCTGCGTATCTCATATAAGTAGAATCAGTCTGTCTTTTTTGTGACAAGCTCATTTCCCTTAGTGTAATGTCTTCAAAGTTCATCCATGCTGTTGCATGTGCCCAAACTTCCTTGTTGAGACGGAATAATATTCCATGGTATGGAGACGCCATGTTGTGTTTATCCGTTCATCTGTTGATGGGTACTTGGGTTGTTGGGCTGCTTCCACCATTTGGTTATTGTGAATAAGTGCCGCTATGAATGTGGATATGCAAATATCTCTTTGAGATCCTGCTTTCTGTTGTTTTGGGTATATGCTTAAAACATGGATGTATCATTTTCTTGATTATTTAAATACATTTTTTGGCTTTGAATTTTAGAATGACAGAAAAGTTGCAAAGAAAATAGAGAGAGCCCCCTATGCCTCTCACCTGACTTCTCCTCCCCTCGCTCTTACCCATCGTCTCACGTTACCGTGGTACATTTGTCACAAGTAAGACCCCCACTTTGGCACAGTCCTATCTGAACTCCAGACTTGATTTGGACTTGACCACCTTCCCCAGAAATGTTCTTTTCCTGCTGCAGGATCCAACCCAGGGCACCACATTGCATTTCATTGTCATGCCCACCCGGTCGCCTCTGGTCTGGGACAGTGTCTCCTGCTTTCCTTGTTTTTTCATGACCTTGACAATTGTGAAGTGTGTTGGTTAAGTCTATTGTAGAATGTGCCTCAATTTGGGGTTGTCTGATATTTTTCTCCACGAGTTGACTGGGGTTATAGACTTCAGGGAAGAACAGCATGGAGGGGAAGCACCTCGGTGCCTTTGTCATACATCAGGAAGCATGAGAGCCACTGACGTGCTGCTGACCTTCACCTTCAGCACTTGGTCAAGGTCATGGGTGCCAACCTGCTCCACTGCAACGCTATTTTTTAATTCCCCTCCATACTGTTCTTTGGAGGCCAGTCACCAAGACCAGCCCAACAGTGAAGGGAAGGAGTGAAGGGAAAATTAGCCTCCACCTCCTAGGAAAAGGAGCATCTCAATTTAGTATTTGGGATTATTTTATAAGAAATATTTGTTTCTTCTCCTCCATGTAACTATTTCTTCAATCAGTATATACTCACAGATACTTGTTTTACACTTTGGGTTATAACCTAAATTTGTTCAGCTTTGACCACTCGTTGCTTTTTTAAGCTATGTACCAACAAGTATGTGTTTTATATTCGATACTTTAATGTATGTTTTAAATCTGATAGAAATAGACATTTTTCAGGGCATAAATCTTGCTGCACAGTCCGTGTTATAAATATCATCGATAACTGTGACAATAAAGACTACCCTGGTTATTCTGAACAAGATGTTATCCAAACCCAGTGCCTCAGAGACATAGTTGAAATAAAGACCAGTTGCACCACACCTCTAGAATTATCCCTGAGAAGCTTAGAAGCATCCCCTCAAGACAGAGTTGTTAAACCCTTCTGGGAGGGTAATTAATTGGTCCAATGGAGAGGACACTGTCATTAACACTAGCTGGCCCAACGCTGCTCCAAATCCCTGGCTGGGTTCAGGGATAAGCAATGAAACCAGGGTGGAGGCTGCATCCCTAAAAGGAAGCAAAGCTCTGTCTTCAGCCAGACAGAGACATTCAGGTTCAACACTACCTGTACTTTTATTTTGCTGTGAGACCTATATCAAAAAGGTGGGTGGGAAAAGAATATTTAGGATAAACAACAGTTCACTGGAATAAAGGGTTTGTTTCTGGAGGAGCCCTGAAAAAAGCCAAGGAAGTGTGCTCTTTCAAGCATTCAGGCTTTTCTGTTTTTCTCTGAGAATGTATTCTCCTGATTGCAAAGTTATTTCTCATCTTTGCATCTGAAATCAAATCAGAGATTAGGAAGATAACTTATTTGAAGCTAAATTACTATTGAAATGGTTATTCTGATTTAAATTTTTAGTGAACCATTGGGTAATGAGACACTGTCTCTTTAAAAAATTAAATGACTTAAATGGAAACAGACTAATTATTTGGTTATTTCAGTCTCCAGCACACACTGGCTGGCCACTACTGTAAAGTGATCTGCATTCAAGATCGTGTTTGTATGCGTGCCATTTTCATTCTCAACATCAAGCATGTCATGGAGTTTGCAGTCAGTGACTCAGGCAAATGACAGTTTCAAAATCATGAGAACTGTACTTCAGAGTCCTTTTCATCTCCGGGCAGATTAATTTTTGAGGCAATCAACACATTCCAGCTCATGCAATGCATGACAACTTACTTCCTGATGATTAGTGAATCTGCAGGTATTGGTTTTGATAATGAACTATCAGCAGAGCACATCTACCAAAACCTCACTGCCTCCTCCACTGTGCAGTTGCTCTTTAAACAAATTCAAATGGAATCTAACCACTAACACTAAGCACACTGAAAGAACATTTCTACATATGCACTTGGTAGGTTTCAAAGCTCACAGAACAGACTGCAGAATTTCACATAGGAAAGGTGATGAAACACACATTCTTAGGAACCTGAGGGTCCCAAACAAGTCAGGCACTAGGACCTCCACTGTATTCTCCAGGCCCAAGTTGTGGAGGTCTTTTTGTCCGTTACACCCATGCATGTAATCAGCGATTGTTCCCATTGTAAATCCCAGATTCACCATCTGTATGCTCCAAAAGGCTGGAGGATTGTTA
This sequence comes from Cheracebus regulus, assembly GCA_963574635.1. NCBI lineage: Eukaryota > Metazoa > Chordata > Mammalia > Primates > Pitheciidae > Cheracebus > Cheracebus regulus. The sequence continues at coordinate 11,301 of CAUYQU010036586.1, forward strand.
ATACCCCGTCCCTATGGGATTAATCTGCAATTTCACACTAAATGATTTTTAAGTATAATTTGTTACAATGATACAATATTACCATTTCTAAAACAAACAGCCAGGATTGTGATGAGGAAACCATCTGGGGAGTGCTACACTGGAACAAGTTTCTATGCCACGGTTTCACGTTCACCTCACTTTACACGCAAATGGGAAGAGATAGGAAAAGCCCCATCTAGAACCTTGGGAGTGGGCTGTTGATAAGTGAGCATGCAGCTTTTTGTGACTGGGGAACATGATCCCAACACACAATAGTGAGAAGACTGAAAGAAAGTTCTTAAACAGTTCTTTAAAACCACTCAGGGTTGCTGGGTGTTTGCAGGATAAAGCTGTTTGCAGTGAAAAGTACAAGTTTGGATTCTCTGTTGGGCCATGAACGATTTAAAAAAGACCTTTTGTGGATAAAGGAAGAGCTCCCCCACACCCAAATCAGTCTGCCACATAAAAAAGAGGTGGCTGGAAACATGCAGAGAAATAACGCATTTTCATGTAACACTGTTATTTTTGTCTTAGTTTATTCCACAAAGGATATTATTCTAATTAAAAGTTACCCATCAATTTCAAAGTATATTACACAGACGAGTATACTTATTTGAAATCAAGTCTAAACAAAGCAAGAGCACCAAACACCTACCTCACAGCATCATAAGGAAGTCAGAATAAGATGTACAGAACTTAGCACATTGTTGGGCAGAGTAAGTTGTTTGAAAGGATAGCTTATTCTTTTTATTAGCTACCGACAATTTTCCTGAGATTTTGATGGCAACATGGACATAGAAAACATTTTACTTGTGTCTCCACTGTATTATATAAGACCAAGGACAGACATGTTCCAAGACAAATGGCAAAGGCCCATGCCTTGGGATTGGGTGCTGAGGACTGGTGGGGTCTGGAGCATACTGAAAATCATGGGACCAGCCCTGTAGCAGGAAGCAGCTGCACTCCATCCCAGCTGATAGCTATCTTGAGGGATCGTGGGCCTAGCATAGCCAACTTTTCCATTTTTAAAGAAAAAAACCCCGATGTGTAGAATTTTAAAATGCTGGCATCTGATTCAAAATTTTAAAAAGAAAACCTGTGAGCCTAACAAAGCCTGTCTGTGGCTGAATGTGGCCTGCAGATCCCTGGCTCAGAATCCCCGATTTAAAAAAAATAGGAAAACACAAAGAAAATAGAGTAATAGTCCCAGTCTGTCTAATAATGTAGATCCAGATTGGATACGGAATTATACTGAAATGCACCTATAATATAGGTCCAGGGGCTAGAGCAATAATCCTGCACAGTATGAGAAAATAACACTAAAACAGATACATAAAGTGGCCAGATTCAATCAGCTACAGAATTCAGAGGCAAGACAGCATTTCCTGGATTGGTGATTGGTGAATGAAATCTCCTGGTAGAAAATGAAGGCAAGGTCTTAGCTTGGGTGAGGTGATGGATTCAGGGCAAAAGACAAGGGCTCTGAATATTTTTTATTTTATTTTTGAGACAGGGTCTTGGTCTGTGGCCCAGGCTGGAGTGCAGTGGCGCAATCATGGCTCACTGCAGCCTCCGCCTCCTGGGCTCAAGCGATCCTGAGTAGCTAGAACAACAGATGGACACCACCACACCTGGCTAATTTTTGTATTTTTTGTAGACATTGGGTTTTACCATGTAGCCCAGGCTGGTCTCGAATTCCTGGGCTCAAGTGATTTGTCTACCTTGGTCTCCCAAAGTGTTGGGATTACAGGTGTGAGCTCAGCCAACTTGATTATTCTTTACTTTTTCTGGGCCAATCTAGCTACAGAACAAGGAGAAGCGCCTTTAGAAATGGAGTCACCTGGAAACACAGCCCCAGCTCTTGCTTGTTGAGTACCTTCTGGCATCAGGTGCTGTCTTTAAGCCTCTCCCAGCCCCTAAAGATGAGTGGTGGTATTTCTTGTTGAAAAGTGGGGAAGTGAGAGTGCAGGGAATAACCTGTCCAGAACCACTAAGCTAGGGGGGACTAAGAGAGGGACAGCTTTGAGACTGGAACCTGGTCTGCCTCACAGTGGGGCTATCAGGAAGCCCTTTTCCTAGAGGGCTGCCACCTCCTTGAAAGAGTCTGCTAGCAGCAGGGAATGGGTGGTTTTGAGCAAATATTCTAATTCATATAAGGAATCACTGGGTTAACATGACATGGATTATTCACTTGCCAACAATAAAACATGCTTAAGGTTAATGATTCAGAAGATATCTCAATTTTTCAGAGCCTGATATCAATTAGCAGCATAACAATGTAGATATTCAGTAATACCAGCCAAGAGACAGCCCAGATTTTTTTTTTTTAAAAAAGCTTAAAAAAAAAAAAAGGCCAGGAACGGTGGCTCATGCCTGTAATCCCAGCATTTTGGGAGGCCAAGGTGGGCAGATCACTTGAGGTCAGGAGTTCTAGACCAGCCTGGGCAATATGGTGAAACCCCATCTCTACTAAAAATACAAAAAATAGCCAGGCATAATGGTAAGTACCTGTAATCTCAGCTACTCACGAGGCTGAGGCAGGAGATTACTTGAACCTGAGAGGCAAAGGTTGCAGTAAGCCAAGATCTCACCACTTCACTCCAGCCTGGGCAAAAAGAGTGAAACCCTCTTAAAAAAAAAAAAAAAGTCTGGAAAACAGAAACAATCCAAAGAAAACACTTTTCATAAAGGAATGTCTGGACATATTGCCCTAAAGAAACTACAAAATTAAACGTGATTATAAAAGGAAGGAAAATAATTTTTTTTAAAGAAATGCTTGTGCAACTTGCCCAGTGCACATTTGTGGATCATAGTCCTTAACAGGCTTATTTTTGTTAGCTGTTGTCCACCTTTCTGGCAAGTGGAATGAACAATGACGGAGCCGGATCTGGTCTGAGGTGGTAGGATATCACAAGGGTGCAAAGACACTGTAGTTTTCCCTTCCTGGAAACATCCAAGGGTTTAGCATCCCCTTATTAAATAAGACATACGACAACAATGATAAGCAGCAGTTCTTTTACAATCGCCTTCCCAAAGAGAACGATAATACACACATCAGTCATGCTAACAGCAGAGGAGGTGAGTGACCAGTTTATCTGCAGGGTCTCCCAAAGGGGAAAAAATCATCTCTGCTCCCATCTTCCTACGCTGTTGTTAGACACCCAACGGTGGCTCCACAGCGCTATGGAACTGTACATCTTAGGAAATCAGAATCAGAAATTACTGACATGCACTTTGAAGAGGGGACATTGGATAAATTCCTGTGAGAACTTTTAAGTTTTTTGTTTGTTTTTGAGACAGGTTCTCACTCTGTTGCCCAGGCTGAAATGCAGTAGTGCAATCTCAGCTCACTGCAGCCTTGACTTCCAGGAGCTCAAGCAATTCTCCCACCTCAGCCTCCCAAGTAGCCAGGACTACAGGCATGTACCACCATGCCTGGGTCATTTTTTATTTTTTTTTGTAGAGACCAAGTCTCACCATGTTGCCCAGGCTGGTCTCAAACTCCTGAGCTCAAGTATCCACCCGCCTTGGCCTCCCAAAGTGCAGGGATTATAGGCCTGAGTCACTGCACCCAGCCTCCATTGAGAACTTTCTTATAAGAAAATATCACCTAGTTTTTAGGAGTTGACAAAGCAAGGAAAAAAAGGGCCTATAAATCTCCAGAATACCTACTATGTTCCAGACACAGCCCAGGGTGCTGTGGCCCTGGAGGGTTCTAGTTTAATATTTCATGGAAAAAAAAAATGACCTTGGCATTTCTGCTTCATAGACATGCCCTGTAGCTCACTAAACCAAGCCAGTGATCAGGGTCAAAGAAAGAGATCTGATAACTGCTACGAATCACATATTCCAGACCTCTCTCCCTTTTCCTCTTCACCACTGGAAAACCAGACCAATAAGCAATGCAAAAGGACTTAGGAAAAAGTAGAAGAAATGGTCATGACCTGTTAATAAAACTGAACTTTTTGATCACATAAAACCTGCTTTCAGCTTGCCAGGCGAGTTAATATTCTTAATCCTTCAGTATAAACACTGTTCCTACACATTGCATGTGAGGAACTGGTGTTCCCAGTTATGACTGAGTTGGTTTATAAGCTTATTAGCATCATGAACAAATATTTCTTACATAGCCATGGACATCTTAGCTCTGAACAGACCATACAGATAACAGATCAGGCAGATGACTACACTGCTTAACTATCAAACCTAAGCAACCAAGACCCAGATTAGAGCATTTTCCACTGCATAGAACTGGAGAGGAAAGCCAAAGCCACATACCTATTGCTTTTTCTTTCTTCTGCAAGATTTCCTGTATAACCAGAGGTCTCGTAAATTGGGTTTATGTTGGGCCTCGTAGAAATCGTGCTAATAGGGAATCTGAAGCACATTTGCAAAATGAGGACCAATACAAGGCCTGGGATCCTCTCCCTATACCAGAGCAAAGGATAATGTGGAATGAAGCTATGGAGGCAGGTGAATTTCACATTCTTAATTTAAACAACAACAACAAAAAAAAGGTGGGTATTGGCCACCTTTAGCTCAGTGAAAGCATCACCTAGTATAAATTTCTTCATTTGCTCTACCATAAAATCACCTGAGGCACTTGTTAAACAGTAAAGGTTCCTAAGACTTGCATTTAATGGTTGTGATGTCATCCATGTGACTTACAAATGAAAAATGCCATGTATTTATAAAAAGGAAAACTATAGTGCTCTAACAAAGTGAAAGAAGGGTTTCTGGTAAGTTCCCTGGGTTTTGTAGCAGTAGGCAGCAATGTTTTCACCAATTCAACCAGTCCTGAAGCATCGAGCTCAAAAATCGCAATTTTTTAATTAAATGACCTCCCCAAACACCCTCAATCTCCCGCCCTCCTCCTTTTTTTGGTAGGAGGGGCTGTCTTTTAGTGAAGGATTCTTGCTTTTCTTTTCCATATCTGATGAGTCTACAGAGCTCACAGACTGGATACCTTTTGTTTTAAAAACTTCACTGAATCCATCAGCTTTCGGAAGAGACAATAGCTTTCCAAACCATTCTGAAGATATAAAATTATACCTTATTGAAAAGGACTGTGACCTTAAAAGGAGGTTGTCAAGTCACCCTCGTTTCCTTACAACTCCAAGGATTAACAGAAAAAAACCCAAATGCTTTGAATGCTTACAACTTGCCTGGTGAATTAATTATATGTCATTCAGGAACATTCGAAGCAACACAAACTATGTAAACCACTTTCCTAACCGGTCAAACACAAATACACGCAGGTCAAGGGGAGATGAAAACTGACAAAGTTTCATGACTGTGACCTCAACCAACATCTGTAAACTACATCTTTTTTCTCCCTAGAGAATGAAAGCTGATCTGTTTACCCCTGGTAGAGAAGAAAGGAGGACGGACGTCCAGGTGCTACCAGAAAACCATTCATGAGGACATAGACCAGTGCCAAGATCACAGCCCACCTGAATAGAACTTGAAATCCAGGCACACCCAGTCCAGGGGAGCCCTGGGTTCTTCCTAAACTTAAACACTGGGGTTTGGAAAAAAAAAAAAAAAGCTTCACAGACACAGGTGAGGGGACGCCGGTCCCCTGCCCGCTGCGAGGTAGATACGCGAGGACAGCCTCAAACCAACTCCAGACGCTTCGGGTGCCGGAACCTCACTCGGCGGGGGCAGCGCAGACGTCCACGTGCGGCACGGGAGCTGCGGAGGTGCCGGAGCCCGCGCTTTTGCCTGTGCGCCCCCGACCCCCTCACTGCCGCTCGGAGCTCCGGGTTCCCCCTATGCAAAAGGGGGACCGTGCTTTGTCATCAAGGACTGATGCGAAGAAGAACTCAGAAGGCGGCGTCAATAAGTAACGAAAGAGTAGGGGTTGCCGCGCCTATTACCTACGCTACCGAAGCAATGACTGCAACCGAGGCTCGAGAGTTAGAGCGCCGGAAACGCAAACTTTCAAGGGGACCAAACTCATCCAAGCCCCCTAAGGAGACTAAGGAGACCTCTGCCCGCGCTGGGCCCCGCCGCCGCCGCCGCCGCCGCCTCAGGTCCGCGCCACCTTTCCCGCGGCGGGCGCCAGGCGGGCGGGGCAGCGGCGGCGCGGGCCGGGCGGCGGGGAAGGGCGGGAGCGCGGGCGCACCCGCGGGCCACTGCCCCAAACGGCTGCGCAGGGCTCGCGGCGCCGGACCCCGAGCCCCGCAGCCTCCGCCACTGCGGCAGCCACTTCTCAGTCGTCGCGGCTCCCGGGGCCGCCGAGCGCCGCTGCGCTCGCTCCGGGCGGGCTCACCCTCCGCGCGGGACAGGGGGGCGCGGCGCGCAGTCCCGGCGCCCTCCTCGCCTCGCCTCCACGCTCGGCCCGGGCCCCCCACCCCGCGGCGCCGGCAGGTGGAGGCGCCCCGTGCCCCGCTCCGCAGCCCCTTCCCGCCTCGCGGGCGCAACTCTCTTAAAGGGACAGGTAGCCCGAAGCCGCATCCACCTGGGGCCCGGTCTCTGCCTCCAGGCCCGTCCGGCGCTTTGGAGGAGAAAGGAGGTTGCCACAGATCTCTCCGCCCGCCCGCCTCGTTTGCCCCAGGCCAGGGACAGATGACAAGTTTTAATGCACCCGGTCTCCTTTTGCAAATTTAATTCCCTTGGCCGAAATCACCCTCCCACTGCTCCTCAACGCATGCTCGCGGGCGTGCAGTTGTTACTGTTGGCAAAGTTTGAAGAGGGGTGTCCCTACTCCTGCACCCCTCTGGCCCGACCCCCTCACGCACACACCCAGAACCCCGGGTCATGGAAGGCTCGCGGCTGCTGGGAAACGCCGGCTGCAATCCCCTTGACCCTGCCCTGTAACTGACCCTTGGGGAAAAGCCCCCCGCACTGCTACTGCGCATGCTCTGAGCTGGACAGCTCCAGAGAGGGAAATTTAAAAACGGTTAGAGCTGCGACGGCGGCCAAATTGCGGAACGCGAGGGGCGAGCGCGAGGGAGCCCCCCTCCGGAACCCCTGCCCGCCCCAGGAGCGCCGGCAGCGGCGGCCCCGCGAGGATCCGCTCCAGGTACCGCCTTGCAGGGTCGGCTTTGCTCCCTCCTCCCGGGCAGTGCCGGGCATTGCATTTCGAGGATAGAAACCCGGGCGCAGGGGCTGCGGGGCCGCCTCCCTCCGCTTCCTTTTCCTACTTCCTGGGAATCCCTCGATGGCTTTAGGGGCGGAACCGAGAGCCTTTGGTGGGCTTTTATGTTGGTTCAGGCTTGGAGTTTGAGAAACAGGGAACTCAAAGATTTTTATTTTTTAAGGCAGTGTTTGTGTATTGCGGGGGTGGGGGCGGTTGGAATGGTTTTCCAGTAAAGGCTTGTGGCATTTCTGAAGGCATTTCCAGGGCGGGAGCTTGCGGGGATTATTCCCTTTGCAAGTGGGAATTTGTTCCCCCAGAGAAACATACATGTCACATCCAGCTGCCCCTTATTTTCAAAGTGATCATAACCAAACTGAGGTTGAAAATAAAAGGCTTGGAAGGATATCGGTTTTTCTGATTCCTATTTTGTGAGTTTACATTTTTCAGGGTTTGACATTTGGATTCTAGAGGCTTCCCCTGCCCTTCCTTCATTAATTCGAAAGAATCTGGAATTTCATTTCATTCTCTTCATTTGCTTCTAAAGCCCTGTAGAAGTGCCATGGGAAAGTGACCTGAGATGCCCAGGAATCCTCTAGAACTTTTTTCCTTTAAAGAAAACAAAAAAGTGTTCTCTGAGTTGATTGCCCTCCACCTTTCTGAATTGTGGGAAAACTGTGGGTTTCTGCCCTGTCCATATCGTCGCTGATGGGAGCTTTGTTTTCTGCTTGTCTTTTCCTAAGGAGATGATAGAAAGTGACATCTCATCTATAATGTCAGGAATTATTCGAAACTCAGGGCAAAATCACCACCCCTCTCCACAGGAATACAGGTGAGGGATCCAACAATAACAACGATGTATTTTGTAATTGCTGAAAGTGTGTATATGCTGTCTATGGTTTCTGAAACTGCCCAAGAACTATTGCTATGTTCAATTCTGTGATTTTTGCAGGAGAGCTGGAAGGTCTTGATTTCAAAGTTGGTCTTGCTAAGGGTGTCTGGGCCACAGCCTGGCCCAGTGGGACCACAAAATGTCGCTGTCTCCTGTCCCTTCCAAAAGAGGTCCCTTTCTGCATTTGGCGCTTGATACTGTTTGGGCATCCTGGTGAATGTTAAGATGAAAACAGCAGCTACTGCTTCCCCTCCGGTAGCCTTGATGGGGGCTCTAGGAAATGCTTGCCCACCCCCCATCCCCCCAAAAAAAACTTTCTGAGAGGACTTGGCTTATATCCTCTATGGATGTTAAGAAAGTAGTCAGATCCGCTGTGTTCTCAGCCAGGCCGTGTGACATTCAGTAAATCCTTTGCCCTGGACCTTACTTTCTCATCGTTTAAATGATCCTGTTTGGGCATCCTGGTGATCTTAAGGTTTCTTCTAGGCCTCCTGTGTTTGAAGAGTAAATTAGATGGAAACCGAGGCCAACATAAATTATTTCTCGAAACAGGGTGAAGCAAGGTACCGGTGAGAGGATGCATGGAAGCCTTCAGAGCCCTTCTCTCTCTCTCTTTTTTTTTTTTTTTTGTCTTCAAACCTCATAGCTGACAAGACCTTTAGGGGTCAGTCTGTGCATTGCCTCTTTTTTTAATAGTTGGGGAAACTGAGGCTAAGAAAGGAGAAAGGGCTTGTCCACAGTCTGCAGGAGAGAAAAGGAGGAAAAGGAAGGACCTGAAGTCCCGTCATAGCTTCTCTCCCCTTAAGGCCAGGGAGGCCTGACCTGGTTTCCAGGGCTCCCCTGACAAAGCAAGCAACATGTCTGTAGGTTGAGGAGGCACAGTCCGGATTATGGAATGGGGACAGGACCAGGGCTGGCCTGGGAAGAGCCGGCTGTCACCTCCGATCAGCCCTGTTTACCCAGGGGCTGTCTGGCCCCCCGGGGTCACTGCAACTCACCAGCAGTGCCTGCTGGGGCAGACCAAAGCCCCCAATTAGAGGGAGGCTGCTTCCTGAGGGCTGTGGGCCTGGAGGCTGCCTTCTGAGATCCAAATGAGGACACAGATTCAAACAGATATTTGCAGAGAGCCTGCTGTGTGCAGAGCTGGGGCCAGGTGCAGGGCGGTTTGCAAGCACCTACTGTGCGCCATGCCCCATCACTTCCCTCATCTCAGGAGGCTGTTCTGATGAGCCCTGTTGTACAGGTGAGGAAACCAAGGCTTGGAAAAATGAAATGGCTTCTCCCAAGACCACACAGCCAAGGGCCTCTAGGCTTCCTTCCAGTACTCACAGGGTTTAACTATTGCCAAGTGAGTTAGTGGCAGTGTAAGGGTCAGCAGCTTGGGCTCTCAAGTCCATTTTAATCCCAACTTCTCTGGCTGTGTGGAGCTCTCTGAGCCTCAGCTTCTTCATCTGTAGAATGGGGATACAAATAGCACCTACTGCCTGGAGTTGTTATGACAATTTAGTAATCATTTCTGGCTCTCCTGTTCACCAATTATGGGCAAATTCACCTATGAACTTTCATAGTTTTGTACAATGGGGTTACTAAAAGCTACCTCTGGAGGGTTAAATGAGATATGTGTTATATTATCTACGAAGGTACCTGACACCCACCAGGTACTGAGTGTATCCAGGGCGAATCTACCTCTGCGCTCCTGGCTGCAAGCCTGGGCAAGCTCATCATTCCTCCAGGCTGGCTTTAGGAGCTCAAAGACATTGAATCTTACTGTTGCCTAAAAGCAGCCCTTAAAAGCACAGGAGATAGGTGGGTCAGAGAGTGAGAACAACTGCTAGGACTCAGACACCTGCAGGTTCAAAGCCCAGCTTTAGGCAGGACTTGTGACTTGCTTCTGTTTTTCATCTTTAAAATGGGCATGATCAGGGTTCTTCCCTCATGCAGTTGCTGGGAGGATTAAGTAAATAAAGCTTGTAGAGCAAGAGACACATAATTAGTAGTTGCTGTTGTTGTTACCACTTAGTTACATTAGAGAGTGCGGCTTCCTGCCAGAGACGCGTCTATGGAGGGCTTTCACGGTGGGAAGTGGGGAGGAACTTAGAGGGAGGGAGAAACCCTGAATCCAGATGCCCAGGTGCTGCCCAGGAGGGGTTCCTACCAGACTCAGCCCCGGAGTCTTGGCCCCGTGCATCAGGGCCACTTAGCTGACCAACTCTCTGGGGCACTGAGCAGCTGCCCCTCTCCAAAAACAGGGCAGGGCAAGCAGAGAACTTCTTAGGGGCCTAGCAATCCCTAGCCAGTCCATTGCCCAGCTAGCAGGGGTCGGGGTGGAGGAGTGGGGAGGAGAAGCAGGCCTGTTCCCATCAGCACAGGATCCAGAGGTGCCCAGGCTCCTGGTCTGGCACAAGCCTTTCCTATTCATGTGGATTCAGGGCTGTTTTTGTTTTTTGGTGAGACAGAGTCTCACTCTTGCCCAGGCTAGAATGCAGTGGTACGAACTCAGTTCACTGCAACCTCCACCTCCCAGGCTCAAGCGATTCTCCTGCCTCAGCCTCCTGAGTAGCTGGGATTATAGGTGAGAGCGACCACACCCGGCTAATTTTGTATTTTTAGTAGAGACAGGGTTTCACAATGTTGGTCAGGCTGGTCTCAAACTCCTGACCTCAAGTGATCCACCCGCCTCAGCCTCCTCCCAAAGTGCTGGGATTATAGGTGTGAACCACTGTGCCCAGCTGTGTTTTCTTATATCCAACAGCGAGAGTATCCAGAAAACAAAATAACATCATAATAACAACAATAATAATAGTAGCTAGCGGTTTCTTAACGCTTGACTGCCTGCCTGCCCTGTGCCAGGGTCTTGGCATAAATCCCCATCAAATCCCCCAAACCACCCTATGAGGGTAGCACTCTTGTGCCCATTTGGTGAACGAGGAAACGAAGGCTGAGCCTGTTTAAATGGCTTAACAAGATGGCACAGCTCGTGATGGCTACAGCGGAGACTTGGCCCCAGAGTTGTTGTACCTTGAGAGTATTCGTAACCATCATTTGTGACCACTAGCCCCAAGTCCCACTGGCCATGAGCCCAGGTGCTGGAACAGAATCAGCTGCTCCGTCACCTCACCGCCGTGTGACCCTGGCCGAGCCATGCCTCTCTCTGAGCCTCAGGCTCTTCATCAGTGAAATGGGGCCACCAGAGACCCCAACGTGCAGGTTTGCTGGGAGGATTCTGCACCTCCTGTGGGTCAAGGCGTTCAGAGGGGCCTGGGAGAAAGTGCTTTCTTGTGGAGGGGGAGTTTTATGATTACGTAGTGACTCCCTGCTTCCAACCGCTCCCATTTTTCTCCCCAAATAATAGCCCAGGAGAAGTTTATGGGCTTCTCATCCGCCCTCCCACATCTCCAGAGAAGGGCTCCAAGCACCGCGCAGCCTGCTCCAGCCGCTCCCGCAGCCGCCTGGCTCTCCATCCCCCTGGGGCTGTGTTTGGCCGTTAATTTTCAATGGTGCGTGCAGAGGGCGGGGGTAGCAGCTAGAGGCGGCTGTCCTGTCCCTGGGGAGCTGTCAGGAGTCAGTGGCGGGGCCTAGACAGCAAATTGGCAGCAGCCTCTCAGCCCCGCTGCCGACGCAGGGGCAGGGGACCGGGGGTGGTCCTGACCTCTTAGGCAACGGTGAACAGGGCTCCATGCTCAATGTGGGTTAGCTGCGTTTCTCCCTAGCTTAAGAGGTGGGAGGAAAGTCCACCCTGAGAGGCGCTAAAACAGAATTATTAAGTACCTACTGTGTGCCAGGCACCTGCAAAACATCTTAGCAAGGGCAGAGTCCCATTTCATCTTTTTTTTTTTTTTTTTTTTTTGGGACAGACGCGGGTTCTATAGTCTGGGCTGGAGTGCAGTGGGGTGATCCCAGCTCACATCCACCTCCGCCGCCCAGGTTCAAG
>CAUYQU010036588.1:0-77321 GCA_963574635.1 Cheracebus regulus
GCGGGTTGCTGTGAGCCGTTTTTGGCCCAGTGTACCCCCGCCTGGGCAACACACAACCACATACCTACAAAAAAAAAAAAAAAAAAAAAAAAAAAAAAAAGCTGCTCGCTCAGTGGCTCATGGCTTACACCTGTAATCCCAGTACTTTGTCAGGCCAAGGCAGGAGGATCGCTTCAGTCCAGGAGTTCAAGATCAGGCTAGGCAATATAGGGAGATACAAGACCCCCCACTTCCCCTATCTGCCCAGACTTGTCTCCCTACAAAAAGACAAAAGAAAAAAAAAGGAGTCTGGCATGGTGGTGTGCACCTGCAGTCCCAGCTACTAGAGAGGCTAAGGCAAGAGAATAGGTTGAGCCCAGGAGTTCAAGGCTGCAGAGAGCTGTGATTACACCACTGTACTCCAACCTGGGTGAAAGAGCGAGACCCCATTTTCAAAACAAACAAAGAAACAAACAAACAAAAAAAGAATTCAGTCAAGTGTAAAAGTCCTTTCTGATCTCATGTCTTAGTGAGCACCGGCGGGGCTGGGATTCGAACCCAGTGGAATCAGAACCGTGTGCAGATAACCCATCTAGACCCTAGCAACTGCAGACTGGTGGGTCACCCGGTCTGCCGGAGGCCGGGGGGCGGGGCCGCGGGCGGGCAGTCATTCCCGCAGGGGAGTGTTCAGCGCTGCTGATTGGCTGCGGCCGGCAGGTGCACCCTCAGCCAATCAGCGGAGCCGGAGGCGGTGCCTCCAAGGCTCACCTGGCGGTCGCTGCACCGCCCCTCTCAGTGTCGTCGGAGCCTCAAAGCACCTGTGAGCTCGCGAAAGTCCGTTCAGACTGCAGTCCGGCCGAGACCGGCCCGACCCGACCGCACCCGGCCCCCGCCCTTGCTCGGCGTCCCCGGCCGACCATGGGCCCCTCGAGCCGCAGCCACTCCGTGCTGCTGCTGCTGCTGCTACTGCAGGTACCTCGGGTCCTCGGCCTTGCGAGGGACGCGTTCTGGCCGCACGCTCTGTGCCCAGCCCCGCGCCCCTTCCTCTCCCGTCGTCACTGCTTCCCTTCTTCCAAGAAAGTTCGGGTCCCGAGGAACTTAGCGGCCTGAAGCGTCGCGCGCTCCAGACCCCGCAGTGATGGGAGTGGGGAGGTGGTGAGAGGCGAGCGCTGCTTTGCCGCCTCCTTCAGCGGGGGCGCCTGGCCGCGGGCTCCGCGGGGTGGGCTCGGGCGGGCGGTGGGGGCATGGAGCGGGGTAGTGTGGAGAAGGGGAGCCCCGGTGCAAGTCGAGGGGGAGGTAGGGACGATCCCCGAGAGGGAGAGGGGCATCCGTAGAAAAAAAGGCACCTGCCATGCGAAGAAAGGTTGTACATAGGAGTGGGGGTCCCGGGGTTAAGAAAGTGGGGTCAGAGGAGGTGGGAGCGCCCCTTGCTCTGAGAACTAGCGCGTTCCCAGCCTAAGGAAAGTGGGGTTGGGGAGAATGAAGACATCTCCAGTAAAACAAGAAAAGAGACCGGAAGGAAAGGTGGGCTAGGTCTAGAGGGGGTGACCCGGCGCCCCCCGCCCGCCCCGAGAGTTCCTGGGGGCTCGGCGGCGGCGGGTTTCGGGGTAGGGTAGGGTGACGTCGCTGCCCGCGGGGGCTGGGGGAGGGGGTCCTCCCCGAATCCCGACGCCGGGAGCGAGGGAGGGGCGGCGCTGTTGGTTTCGGTGTGAGCAAGAGGGGACCCTCCGAGTCACCGAGTTCCGTCTACCTTTCCGCCACCCCAGGTCTCGTCTAGGCTCTGCCAGGAGCCGGAGCCCTGCCACCCCGGCTTTGACTCCGAGAGCTACATGTTCACGGTGCCTCGGCGGCACCTGGAGAGAGGCCGCGTCCTGGGCAGAGGTGAGGGCGCGCGGCCGGTGTCCATGGGCGGAGTGGGGTGGGGTTGGAAAGGGGCCGAGAAACTGCACTCCCACGCCCCTGGGTTGGAATAGGCAAGCTCCCTCCTTGGCTCAAACGACACCCCTTTGGAATTTACACCGATCTCGGGATCCAAACGTTTACGACTGAGCACTGTGGAGGAGAGGGTAGCCTTGCCTGGTTGTTAACTATGTAATAAAGAAGCAGAGGTTGAGGGCACTTACTAGAAGCCTTCGTGTTTCTCTTACTGCCCTGAGGCACTGTAGAGACAATGTCTCATTTCAGACTGCGAAAACCGGATGGGTGTGAAGGCCCGGTGGGAATATTCCCATTTTACAGATGAGCAAACTGAGGCTGAGAGGGTGACGTCCAGTTGCCCAGGGTCAGCAGAGCAGGTATCTGAACTGGGATCTGACTCCCACGCTCCATTAAGCACCATCTCTGGAATGACTGAAGAGCAACCCTCTTCTGGTTACTGGCTGTGGCTTTTGTTTATAGAGATTAAAGCTTTCTTTTTTTTAAAGACAGGGTCTTGCTCTGTTGCCCAGGCTGGAGTACAGTGGTGCAATCATATAGTTTACTGCAGCCTCCATCCTCTGGGCTCAAGTGATCTTTTCCACCTCAGCCTCCCTAGTAGCTGGTATCACAGGCATGTGCCACCATGCCTGGCTAGTTTAAAAAATTTATTTTATTTTATTTTTATTTTTATTTTTTAAATAAAGATGGGGTTTCACCATGTTGGTCAGGCTGGTCTTGAACTCTCGACCTCAGGTGATCCACCCGCCTTGGCCTCCAAAGTGCTGGGATTACAGGCGTGAGCCACCGCGCCCGGCCTAGTTTAAAAATTTTTTTAGGGCAGGCACGGTGTCTCATGCCTGTAATCCCAGCACTTTGGCAGGCCAAGGCAGGCAGAGTCAGGAGTCAAGTGGGCAGAGTCACTGAGGTCAGGAGTTCGAGACTAGCCTGGCCAACATGGTAAAACCCTGTCTCTACTAAAAAAATACAAAAATTAGCTGGACATGGGGGTGTGTACCTGTAATCCTAGCTACTCGGGAGGCTGAGGCAGGAGAATTGCTTGAACCCGGGAGGTGGAGGTTGCAGTGAGCTGAGATGGTACCACTGCACTCCAGCCTGGTGACAGAGCAAGACTCCGTCTCATAAAAATAAAATTTCATTTAGAGACAGGAATCTCCCCATGTTCCCTAGGCTGATGTGGAACTCTTAGGCTCAAGAGATCCTTCTGTCTCAGCTTCCTAAAGTGCTGGGATTGCAGGCCTGAGACACTGTGCCTAGACCGAAACATCTTCACACAGATACTGTTTCCCCCAAGGAATAATGTTGTTTTTTGTTTGTTTGGTTTTTTTTTTTTTTTTGAGACGAAGTTTCACTCTTGTTGCCCAGCCTGGAGTGCAGTGGCATGATGTCTGCTCACTGCAACTTCTGCCTCCCAGGTTCAAGTGATTCTCCCGCCTCAGCCTCCCGAGTAGCTGGGATTACAGGTGCCCGCCACTGCACCCAGCTAATTTTTGTATTTTTAGTAGAGATGGGGTTTCATCATGTTTACCAGGCCAGTCTCGAACTCCTTTCCTCAGGTAATCCACCTGCCTCTACCTCCCAAAATGCTGGGATTACAGGCCTCAGCCACTGTGGCCAGCCAGGAATAATGATATTTTTTTAAAAGCATGGTAGTTCTGACTCAGGATAAAAAATGCATACAAACACCCAATGTACTCCTAGGCCTTATCGTTGTGATAATCTGGAGTTTGCTTTGTTCCGCTTGACTGTTGTCCAGGGAGCAAGGGAAGGGGCTGGTTTCTCTTCTGGTTTCACTGAATCCCAGGTGCTTACTTTATATAGAACTACTTTCTTCTCTCTCATGATTTCAGTTGATTGGGCGAGTATCACAATAAAAGACTTTTTTTTTTTTTTTTTTTTTTTTTAAAAGAGAAATCACCCACATTTCCCCTGAGGGAACACCTCCACTGTGTCTGTTCTTCCAGTCTTTGGCCATGTGAATCTTTTTTTTCCCCCACCCCCAAAACTCCTGAGAATATTCCAAGTAATGGCCACATGGATCTTTAGCAATCATGCTGTTGTTTTAAATTTATTTTGAACTCTGGAAGTCATTCAAATAGTGGGTGGCAGTTTTTTTTTTTTTTTTT
The DNA here is from genome assembly GCA_963574635.1 of Cheracebus regulus. Classification (NCBI taxonomy): domain Eukaryota; kingdom Metazoa; phylum Chordata; class Mammalia; order Primates; family Pitheciidae; genus Cheracebus; species Cheracebus regulus. The sequence continues at coordinate 4,041 of CAUYQU010036588.1, forward strand.
TTTTTTTTTGAGACAGTTTCACTTTTGTTGCCAGGCTGGAGTGCAGTGACCTGATCTCGGCTCACCACAACCTCCAACTCCCAGGTTCAAGCAATCCACCTGTCTCAGCCTCCTGAGTAGCTGGGATTACAGGCATGCACCACCATGCCCTGCTAATTTTGTATTTTTTTTTTTAATAGAGGTGGAGTTTCTCCATGTTGGTCAGGTTGGTCTTGAACTCCCCACCTCAGGTGATCCGCCCACCTCAGCCTCCCAAAGTGCTGGGATTACAGGCATAAGTCTGGGTGGCGTTTTTTACAGAGAAGCTACAGCTTTATTGATGAAGCATATTTGCTGTGTGTGCTCTAGAGCTTTCTATTGGATCGGAAGTTGCCTCAGACTCATGGGCTCAAGTGATTCACCTGCCCTGGCCTCCTGAAGTGCTGGGGTTACAGATGTGAGCCATTGTGCAGCCTTGGATATTTTGATGTCAGTGGGCATTGAGGACTGGCTTCTCTGGGGAGGCAAATTTGATCCAGCCTTGAGAGCAAGGCAGGGGCTAGAAACAAGCTTGTATCTGAGCCTGCGTCTGGGGTGTCCCAGTGCTGGTGACTTTGTTTTCCTGCACCAGGATACTTGGTAGCACCAAGGGTGAGTTGGTCTGGTTTTTATTTCTCCCTTCTAAGCTCCTGTGTCTGACCAATAATATTATTACATATTAATATTAACAGTTTAATAATTCAATAGTGACACGTCTTCACTTTTGCCTCAGACTCTGGGGCAAGTGCTTCACATATTTTACCTCATTTAGTCTTCACTAGAACATTAGGACGGTGGGCACTATTCTTCCTACCTTGCAAGTGAGGAAACTGAGGCATAAAGGAATTCCGTAATCTGCTGAAGAATCTACAGTTGGTGTTTTCCCTTCCTTTTTCTCCTTGTTTTTCACCTCAACGATCTGAAAAAACAAAAACAAAAAAGGTGTTTGGGGAATTAGTATCCGATGAAGTAAGCTGAGAATGGAGGTGTTGATAGGGTGGGGCCTCCAAGAGGGGCTAGTGATGACAGAGATGGGTCAGACCAGGTGGGAGGTGACGGTGGACTTGGGGCTGATGGTTTAGTGGGAAGAGGCGGCCTCCACACAGAATCCGCAGGCCTCCGGTGTGGTTGGTTTTAGTACCCTTTATGTTCACAGATCCCACTCCCACACAACAGATTTCGGGACATTTAATATATATATATATATATTGGCTTTTTTGGACTGTGGGATCTACTTGTACCAGTCCAATGTGGAATTGCCCCAGGATGGAAGTGCCCTTCTGGTAAAATCACACATTCCATCTCAGGAACTGGCTTGTGATTTTAAAAGGCAGCTAGGATTTGGGATATGGCCTAGCTCTCCTTGGACAGTGAGGGAAGTGAAGGGATGGATATAACTTTGGCACCAGGTTTAGACATTGGCTTCATGGAGAATTTACTCTGTGGGAATTTTGAAACTTGAAACCTGTCACTTTTTGTGCACAGGTAGCTGTAGGGTCTTTGTCATTTTTGTTTTTTGAGATTGAGTCTCACTCTGTCATCTAGGCTGGATCTTGGCTCACTGCAACTTCAGCCTCCCAGATTCAAGTGATTCTCCTGCCTCAGCCTCTGGAGTAGCTGTGATCACAGGCGTGTGCTACCACGCCCAGCTAATTTTTGGTATTTTTAGTAGAGACGGGGTTTCACCATGTTGGCCAGGCTGGTCTCGAACTCCTGACCTCGTGATCCACCTGCCTCGGCCTCCCAAAGTGCTGAGATTACAGGCATGAGCCACTGCACCTGGCCAGCTGTAGGGTCTTAACTGAACTCAGGGGACTTTGTAGTGGTTTGCTAGGGTCAGTCTCTGCCCCATTCCATGGCTGACCCCACGATCTCAACCTTACATTTATTCCATTGGTTCCTCTCCAGCTTCTAGAATGAAGATTGTTAAAAGAAACCAAAAAACTCAACTGTAATAAACCAATTCTTTAGAGTTGCTGCTTATTTTCCTTCCTCTTAGCACACACTGGTTTGAGAAATCCAGGCTGTTAAACAGTTTGGGATCTTGGAAGTATTAGCCTAGTGACCACAGCTGTAAGTTGATTCAGGGGTGGAAAAAAGCTGGCAGGCTTTCCAGTGATTGATTTCTTCCCTTGCTTGCCCTACAATCTGCCCTTGGGAACACAGGGCCTATATTTCAGGGTTGAGCTTTGGCTGCTTGAGGGGTTGACCTAGTTCACAAGCACCCACCTGTGTGGATTAAATGCACCCATTTCCCTTTTTTTTTTCTTTTTTGAAAGAGTCTTCCTCTGTCGTCCAGACTGGAGTGCAGTGACTTGATCTCGACTCACTGTAACCTCCACCTTGTGGGTTTTAGCAATTCTGCCTCAGCCTTCTGAGTAGGTGGGACCTACAGGTATGCACCGCCATATCCAACTAATTTTCATATTTTCAGTAGAGATGGGGTTTCACCATGTTGGCCAGGCTGGTCTCGTCCTAGCCTCAGGTGATCTGCCCGCCTTGGCCTCCCAAAGTGCTGGGATTATAGGCATGAGCTACCGGGCCTGGCAGTTTTTTCTCCTTTATAAAGGATGTGTTGAAAGGTGCAGAAAACAGTATGCAGGCCCCCTAATACAACTAGGCTTTTAAAAAGCAAACCTGGAAACCAGCTTCGAGATCACCTTACATCATCAGATTCCTACTCCCCCACACCTCAAACTCTTAACAGTCATTTCACCAATTACTCATGTCTGTGACAAAGGTTGATCTGAGCTTACTGGGAAAGGAGACCAGTGGGGCACCCTACTGGCCTTGCCTTTGTGTCTCTGGAGGAGCGGAGGTGGAAAGCCTGGCAAGGCCATGTAAGGAAGGCTGGCGGCTGCTTCCTCCCAGTGGGGCCCTGCCTGCCCCTCTCTGCTAGGTGGTTATGGAAATCCCTGTTTGCTCTCCAGGGGTTTTTCTTGGGTGAGGCTTTTCTTCTGAAATGCTCACCATGGTGTCCGTTACATATTCCCTTCCAGGGTAGCCCCAGATAAGCTAGAGGCTAAAGCTCTCCTATCTCCCAGAAGCTGCCCAAACCCTAAAATCCCTGAGAGGAACCTGTCCTAATCCAATCCTTGCTGAGTTTCTTTTTTTTTTTTTTTTTTTTTATAAAAAAAAATAGTTTGTGGCTCTTTCGAAGGCTGGAGTGTATAGGTGCAAAATCGGCTCACGGCATCTTCTACCTCCCACAATCAAGCAATTCTCCAGCCTCAGCCTCCCGAGTAGCTGGGATTACAGGTGTGCACAAAGCACACCCAGCTAATTTTTGTGTTTTTACTAGATTTGGGGTTTCACCATGTTGTTCAAGCTGGTCTTGAACTCCTGTCCTCAGGTGATCCACCCACCTCGGCCTCCCAAAGTGTTAGGATTACAAGTGTGAGCCACCGTACCTGGCCAAATATAGTCATTTTTAAGTATTTTCCACTTTTGGTCAATTAAAAAATCTGTGGTATGTGCTTTTTCGCTGGCTGGATCTTTATCTCTCTATCCCAATCTCTAACCCCATCTTGATTCCTAGCCATCTCTCTTATCTCTTTTTCTCTCTCCTCCTCTTTGTTAATGTAAGTTGCCCTAGGCCAGGGATCCCAGTGCCCCAGCTTGTTCTTATTACGGCTACGGGGCTTTGGGCCTCCTCCTCTTCTGCACTTTTCATCTTTCCCCTTCCTTCCTCTTGCCTGCCTCCAATCCTCCACTTCTGCCCAAGGTTTGGGTGGCATGTCCTCCAAATTTAGAAGGTTCTTGAGTCAGACTGCCTAGATTTAAATCCAGTGTCCCTTCCCAGCCTAGGAACATCAGCTGAAGACTTAGGTTCCCTCTCTGTAAAATGAGCATAATAGTATAGAAACACCATAGGATGGTGTGTCAAGTGTTCAGTGAATATTAAACATTAGAGTCCCAGGAGGACTTGGTGCTGTCTGTGTGAGAGTCTCCCAGGTTTTACCTTTGGATCAAAGATCCCCTGCGCTCCCTCTTGCCCAGCAAACCAGCCAAACCAGTTTCCTCACCCTGCCTGTTTCAGTGTTAAGCAAACAGTACACTGCAAACAGTGACTAAGCCTAGTGCCTTTGTTAGGAAGAAACTGGCATTTTCTTGCTTGCCGCTGTGCAGGGTGCTCAGGGTGGACAGGAACAGGTTTGCCATGGCTTAGGAAAGGGGACCTGCCCATGGAGGTTGTGTAGAACTGGGGTGGGCAAGGAGTGGGGCAAGGAGTAGCTAGGGCTGGGGGAGTCAGGATGATCTTGAACTTGTCAGCTTCTGCTTGGCTTTTAAAAGTTTCAGGCCAGATCCCGTGGCTCATAGTGCTTTGGAAGGCTGAGGCTGCAGGATCACTTGAGAGTAGGAGGTTGAGAGAGACTGAGCAACATGGCGAGACCCCTGTCTCTACAAAAATTAAAAAAAAAAAAAATGTAGCCTGACATGGTGGTCTATAACTGTGGTCCTAGCTACAAAAAATGCAAATATTTGCTGAGTGTCATGGCATGTGTATGTACTCCCAGCTACTCAGGAGGCTGAGATAGGAGGATTGCTTGAAGCCCAGGAGGTTGAGGCTGCAGTAAGCCATGAATGCACCATGGCACTCCAGTTTGGATGACTGACAGAGACCTTGCCTCAAAAAAAAAAGTATTTCATGATACACATGCCTATGAATACCTGTCTATTCTGCTGCCTAAAACACTCTGTCCCAGCCCCTGAGACCCTTGTGGCTAAAAATCAAATCACCTGGGGCACTTCATATAGACTTGCCCTCTTGCAGATTCACTGAGAGCCTATCTCTGAGGTTCGAGATCTGAACTTGACTTTTTTTTTTTTTTGAGACAAGAGTCTTGCCTTGTCTCCCAGGCTGGAGTACAGTGGGGCAATCTCGGCTCACGGCAACCTCCACCTCCCAGGCTCAAGCAATTCTCTTGCCTCAGCTTCCTGAGTAGCTGGGATTACAGGCACCTGCCACTATGCCCAGCTAATTTTTTACATTTTCAGTAGAGAGGGGGTTTCACCATGTTGATCAGGCACTTGAGTATCTTGGATTACAGGCAGGCACCACCATGCTCGGCTAATTTTTGAATTTTTGTAGAGACAGGGTTTCACCATGTTGATCAGGCTGGTCTTGAACTCCTGACCTCATGATCCACTTGCCTTAGCCTCCCAAAGTGCTAGGATTACAGGCCTGAGCCACCATGCCTGGCTGACTTTTTTTGTGATGAAGCCTTGCTCTGTCACCCAGGATGGAGTGCAATGGCATGATCTCAGATCACTGCAACCTCCACCTCCTGGGTTCAAGCAATTCTCCTGTCTCAGCCTCCTGAGTAACTGGGATTACAGGCACCCACCACCATGCCTGGCTAATTTTTTTGTATCTTTCTTTCTTTTGTCTTTTTTTTTTTTTGAGACGGAGTCTTGCTTTGTCGCCAAGCTAGAGTATAGTGGTTCAATCTCGGCTCACTGCAACCTCCACCTCCTGGGTTCAAGCGATTCTTCCGCCTCAGCCTCCATGTAGCTGGGACCACAGGTGCGTGCCACCACGCCCGGCTAATTTTTGTATTTTTAGTAGAGATGGGGTTTCACCATGGCTAGGATGGTCTTGATCTCTTGACCTCGTGATCCGCCCACCTTGGCCTCCCAAAGTGCTGGGATTACAGGCGTGAGCCACTGCGCCCGGCCATTTTTTTGTATCTTTGTAGAGACGAGGTTTCACCATCTTGGCCAGGCTGGTCTCGAACCCCGACCTCAAGTGATCCACATGCCTCGGCCTCCCAAAGTGCTGAGATTGCAGGCGTGAGCCACCATGCCCAGCCTTGAACTTGACATTTTTAAAAGCTCTTCAGGCCAAGTGTGGTGGCTCATGCCTGTAATCCCAGCACTTTGGGAGGCCCAGGTGGTCGGATCACAGGGTCAGGAGCTCGAGAACAGCCTGACCAACATGATGAAACCCCATCTCTACTAAAAATACAAAAATTAGCTGGGCGTGGTGGCATGTGCCTGTAATGCCTGTAATCCCAGCTACTTGGGAGGCTGAGGCAGGAGAATCACTTGAACTTGGGAGGCGGAGGATGCAGCGAGCCGAGATCGTGTCACTGAGCTCCAGCCCGGGTGACAAAGTGAGATTCCCTCACAAAAATAAATAAATAAATGCTCCTCAGCTATCTGCTGCCACTCAATGCATTTCCCTGGACAACCCCAGGGGCTAGATGTTTGATAAGTAAATACCCTCAGCCAGGATGTGGGTACCTGGTTTTCCAGCCAGAAGCCAGGGATCCCAGGACACACCCTTGATCAGGGAGGGATGAGGCTGGTGTTTCTGCCATGCCCAGGATTGAGAACTCTGTGGGTACAAATGGGGGTGGATGCGAATCTGGGTGCCGTGGCTCACCCCTGTAATCCCAGCACTCTGGGAGACCGAGGTGGGCAGATCACTTGAGGTCATGAGTTTGAGATCAGCCTGACCAACATGGTGAAACCCCATCTCTACTAAATATAAAAGAAGTAAATGAGGTGGATGGGTGTGGAAGTGGGGGACCCAGAGATGTAGCCAGTGCACCTAGGCATAAGACTCACCCCTGCCCTCAGGGAGATTCCGGAAAAGCTCTGAGAGAGACCTCTCAGCAGATAACTCCAGTAGGCTCTGAGAATGCCATTGGAGTGAAAATGTGTTCAGAGGATGCCAGGAGTGGTCAGTTTCACCTGCTGGGCCTTGATGAGTAAGAGGGTGTCAGCCATGGAAGGAAAGAGAAAGGGCCCTCCAGGAGGAGGAAGTGAGGTGCCCAAAGGTGTGGCCGGGTCATGGAGGCAGAAGGCTGGAGGAGGAGAGTCCCAGGATAAGATTGCAGAGTTAGCTGGGCCACGTTATCTCTGGGCCTTGGGCCGTGGGTCATGGAGGGTTTTCTCTCGTGGGCAAATTAATCACTCAGTTAAAACATAAGTTTAAATACATATTTTCATATATATATGAAAAAGCTTATATATATATCTATTTGGCAGACAGTGAAGTCTCCCTCCAACCCCAATCCACTTTTCACCCAGTTCTTCCCCAGGGCACAGGGAATTGATTTAAATAGTCTCTTGTGTATCCTTTTCAGGTTTTCCTTATGGAAATGCAAATGTAGTCTTGTTTCTTTATGCCAGTGTAAATTCATAACATATGATCCTTTTACACAAAACATAGCATATGACAGCACTGCTCTGTACCTTGTTTTTCTCCCAACAATATATTTGTATGTTCTCTTTCTCTCCACGCATACCTTCCTTAGACCGGGTCTTGCTCTGTTGCCCAAGCTGGAGTGCAGTGGTGCAATCTCAGCTCGCTGCAACCTCTGCCTCCCGATTCAAGTGATTCTCCTACCTCAGCCTCCCAAGTAGCTGAGACTACAGGTGCATGCCACCACACCTGGCAAATTTTTGTGTTTTTGGTAGAGATAGGGTTTCATCATGTTGGCCAGGCTGGTTGGTCTCAAATTCCTGGGCTCAAGCAGGCCACCCACCTTGGCCTCCCAAAGTGCTGGGATTATAGGCGTAAGCGATCGCGCCCAACCAATAAGACCGTTTTGATTTGGGGGAAGGTTTCCAGCACCTAAGTGGTTCTAAACCAGAAGTAATGCTGGCAGTTTCTAGAATGTTCCTTTGCACCAATACTGGAAACAGGAGAAAGAGGAACAAGTTGGGGGAGGAAAATTAGTTCTTGGTGAGGAATATGTTGAGTTTGAGTGTCTGAAGGACCCAGAGGTGGTTATCAAAGAGGTATTTGAGAATGTCAGCTCTGAGCTTGGAAGAATGTGAAGTACCAGTTTAAAGAAGGATTTGTATAGTATAGTGGTCTTTTTTCCTTAATCATCTGTCAATAGATGCAGAGTTTTCAGAGACTTCACAGGCTGGAGGATTAAATGATAGAAGGTGTTTATTTGGAGAGTGTTTACTGGAAGGTGGTTAACAGATGAAAGACAAATATTTGTATCCATTTGCACAGGGTTAGAGAGTGGTCCTTGCAGACTTGACAGTTAATCCTCACTGTGGCTCAAGGTGGGAACTGTCATCATCCCCTACTCTAGAATAGGAATCAGGCTCAGAGAGGTTGTAATGCTTGCCCCAAGTCACCCCAACAGGTAATGGCAGTGCTGGGGCTGCAGCCCAGGCCTTTAGTCTTCCAAAACCAGATCTCTCATCCTCTACTACCCTGTTGCCAAACTCAGCACCTCCAGCGAGACTTGATTCACCTTTCTTTTCTGGTTTTTTTTTTTTTTTTTTTTTTTTTTTGATTGTGTTTTTCTGTTTTTGCCCAGGCTGGAGTGCAATGGCGCAATCTCGGCTCACTGCAACCTCCACATCCCAGGTTCAAGTGATTCTCCTGCCTCAGCCTCCCAAGTAGCTGGGATTACAGGCATGCGCCACCACACCCAGCTAGTTTTTTTTTGAATTTTTAGTAAAGATGGAGTTTCTCCATCTTGGTCAGGATGGTCTCAAACTCCCAACCTCAGGTGATCCACCTGCCTCGGCCTCCCAAAGTGCTGGGATTACAGGTGTAAGCCATCATACCCAGCCTTGATTCACCTTTCTAAAGGAAACGAATTCCGTCTCTCTCTTTGGAGAAGCTGTCATTATACCTTTTGCATCTCACTTATTGTGTGTGTGTGTGTGTGGGTGTGTACACCCACACATACAGAGTCTTGCTCTGCTGCTCAGGCTGGAGTACAGTGGTGCCATCACAGCTCACTATCACCTTGAACTCCTGGGCTCCAGCAATCCTCCCATCTTGGCCTCTCAAAGTGCTGGGATTATAGGTGTGAGCCACCAGACCTGGCCTGCCTCTCACTAATTTTAATTTTGATGCCAGAATTCAGTTTTTTTGTTTGTTTGGCCTTTGGAATGCCTCTTTTTGTCTTTTGCTTATGGGCAGTTTCAGCCTGTTTCCCTCTTGACCTTCACTCCCAAATAAATGCTAGCTGAACAGCACTCTCTTCCTTTTGGTCTCTTTCAACTCTCAGTCCCAGAAAATTCACCTGTATTGGTCTTCGAGACTTGGCAGGGTGGGGACAGGGAAACCATACTAAAGAAACTCTTGTTCCACATGAGACCTACTCGAGGTGCTTGGGCCAGGCAAACATCTGGGTGTGGCTCTTGCTGCTGAAAGAGGGAAAGTTACTACTGGGACCTAATGGGGCCTACCTAGAAGGGCTGAACCTGTTCCACATGAGCAAGATCATAAACGGTGGCCTGCTCAGGACCCCATGAGGTAATTGGCCTCGTTCTAGATAATAATTAGCTGGCTTTGTAATTAGGAGAGCTTGTAACAAGCCAAAAACCTTTCAGATTTATTTTACCTGGGCAAGTTCACGAAGAAGAGCACCTGCTTCTGTGGTTTGGCATTCAGGCATGCCTTTGCACCTTCTCTCTTTTTATTTTTATTTTATTTTATTTTTCGAGAAGGAGCTCCGCTCTTGTTGCCCGGGCTGGAATGCAATGGCACCATCTCGGCTCACTGCAACCTCTGCCTCCAGGTTCAAGCGATTCTTATGCCTCAGCCTCCAGAGTAGCTGGGATTACAGGTACCCACCACCACGCCTGGCTAATTTTTGTATTTTTAGTAGAGATGGGGTTTCACCATGTTGGCCAGGCTGGTCTTGAACTCCTGAACTCTAGTGATCTACCTGCTTCAGCCTCCCAAAGTGCTGGGATTTCTGGCTCATGCCTGATCTGGACCCCCTATTTATGATAGTAAACCTTACCCTCAGCCCTTCTCATCCCTTTTGCTTAATTTTCCTCTAGAACTTTTCACTATCTAACACGCTATGTATTTCACTTATTTCTCCTGTTCACTTTCTGTCTCCTCCCACTAAAACAGAAGATACAGGAGGCCAAGGATTTTTGTCTTTCGTTTTGTACGTGGGCTGTATTGCAGCTAGACTAGTGCTTGGTACATAATAAGGCCTCAATAAATATCATAAGGAATGAATGAATAAGAAGCTTCAGAATGTATTTAATATAGACGAGTCTATACAGATCTCTCTTTCTAGAGAATATTTCACCATAGTTTTTTTTTTTTTTTTCTTAAAGAGAAGACAGGGCTTTATGTATCAGCCACAGAGGAGGCCGCTAGGAGGAGGGGTGTTCTCAGGGTGTGTGCCTCTGCTTGGCACTCCCCAGTTTCTCTGAGCCCTGCACACCCTTGATGTAACCTTACCTAATTGTCTTGTCACAAAACAGCTTGCAGTCTGGAGTCCAAAGGTCAGATGAGCCATTTCTGCCCCACACTTCTGGGTGTAAGGAAGCACCAGATCAAAATCTAGGCAGACATCTGAGCCTGCCAGAGCCATCTGTTTGGTCTCCTATTGTCTGGGTAACACCTTCCTTGAGCAAGGCTCCCAGATACACCCAGCACCTTCCCCCTGGGCATCTCCAGCATCCTTCAGACCCATGAACTGTTCAAGAACCAGTGTCCGTTCTTCCAGGTCTTCAGTGCACAGGACCCTGGAAAGAGCTCAATGAGAGATGCAAAAAGCTCAAAGACGAAAACGCAAGGCTGGCTGGGCACGGTGGCTCACACCTGTATTCCCAGCACTTTGGGAGGCCAAGGCACAAGAATCACTTGAACCTGGGAGGCGGAGGTTGCAGATTGCGCCACTGCATTCCAGCCTGGGTGACAGAGTGAGACTGTGTCTCCAAAAAAAAAAAAGCAAAAAGCAAGCCCTGCTTAATCAGATCTCGGCCAAGATAAAAAAAAATAGTGGCTTCAAAATCTATCTGATCAATAAATATTCATTGACAGAGTACTATAGGGCAATACCTTGTAAATCTTTATGTAACCTAGACCACCCTGCTGCCTTCAGGAGGGTAACTGCCTAATGGTTAGTGTTGCTAGATTTAGCAAATAAAAATACGGGACTCTCAGTTACATTTGACTTTCAGATAAACAATGGCTAAAATTTAGTATAAGTATGTCCCATGCAATATTTGAGGCAATTATTCGGTGGGGCATGGTGGCTTCTGCCTATAATCCCAGCACTTTGGAAGGCTAAAGTGGGAGGATCCCTTGAGCCCAGGAGTTCAAGACCAGCCTGGGCAACATAGGGAGACCCTGTTTCTACAGAAGATTTTAAAAAATTAGCCAGGTCTGGTGGCATGATCTGGTAGTCCCAGCTACCCAGGAGGCTGAGGTGGGAGGACCACTTGAGACCACAGAGGTCAAGGCTGCAGTGAGCTGTGATTGTGTCCCTGCACTCCAGCCTGGGTGAGAGTGAGACCCCGTCTCACAAAAAATTATTTGTTGTCGCATTTTCTATTATGATCATAAGCAACAATGTATTGACTGGTGCTTTCTGTATGTTGAACTCTTCCCCTATACCATCTCCTATAACCTTCATTCACCCAGGTGTGTCATGCACACAGGAAGTGGGAGAGCCTGGCTGTGTATCCGGTGGCTGTTGGACTCCAAAGCCTGTGCTCTTTACAGCAGGAAAAGGCAATTAACATGGCAGTCTGTGAGCAGCCAGGTGAAAGGGATGGATCATTCCTTCTCTGAAGGTCTTGGGTGACAAAGGCATCTGCCTGTCCATTTGCTGAGTGAATTTATGCTGAGCACCTGCCAAGCCTCTGCTAGGCATTGGGGATATAGCAGGGCCCAGAGAAAAACCCCTGTCCTCATGGAGTTTCTCTTCTAATTGGAGGGGACAGGTAGATGACGATCTATGGAAGAAAGAATAATACACAGCAGGAAGGGTGATAAAAACCATGCATTGGGGTGGATAAATTTAGGGGCAGTCATCACTAAGAAGACTGGCATTTGTGTGAAGATGAAGAAATGAGGTACTCAGCAGGTGTTAGAATTGAACTGTGTCAGCTGGGTGTGCTGGTTTATGATTGTCATCCCAGGCCAATGCAGGTAGATCTCTTGAGCCCAGGAGTTCAAGACCAGCCTGGCCATGATAGTGAGAAACCCGTCTCTACAAAAAATGCAAAAATTAGCTGGGTATACTGGCATATACCTGTAGTGCCAGTTACTTGGGAGGCTGGGGTGGGAGGATCACTTGAGCTGGGAGGCCGAAGCTGCAGTGAGCCATGATTGCACCACTGCACTCCAGCCTGGGTGACAGGATGAGATTCAGTCTCATAAAAAAAAAAAAAAATAGAATTGGACTGTGTCTTGAAGGGACTGGACTTCTATATTCAAGCCTGTATTCATTGAAAAAGACTGTTCTCTGGCCAGACATTTTTCTTTTTAATTTAATTTTTAAAATTTTTGTTAAAAATAGAGACAGAAAAAAAAAATAGAAAAAAAAAAAAATAGAGACAGGATCTTGCTATGTTTCCCAGGCTAGTCTTCAACTCCTGAGCGTAAGCAGTATTACTGCCTTGGCCTCCCAAAGTGCTAGGATTACAGGTATGAGCCACCATGCCCGGCCAGGCCAGGCACTTCCTAGAGAAGGAATCCTGATGGCTCATTGTCACATCTCCTTTATTGTTTATTTATTTATCTTTCTCTTTTGACCTACCATTTCAGGACATCTCCTTTAAAGGGTATCAGATTCAAATCGGGAAATAATGCTCATTCCAGGCACCCCCACCCCCTCGGCATGTGGCCCAAGAGGAATATTGCTCTAGTGGAGTTTTCTTTTCGTGTGTGTGTGTGTGTGTGTGTGTGTGTGTGTGTGTGTGTTTATCTTTTTTATCTTTTCTAGTGGAGTTTTCTCAAGATTTTTTTTGGGGGACAAAGTCTCGCTCTGTTGCCTAGGGTGTAGTGTAGTGGCGTGATCTCAGCTCAGTGCAACCTCTGCCTCCCATGTTCAAGCAATTCTGCCTCAGCCTCTTGAGTAGCTGGGGTTACAGGCACATGCCACCATGCCCGGCTAATTTTTGTATTTTTAGTGGAGACGGGGTTTCACCATGTTGGCCAGGCTGGTCTCCAACTCCTGACCCTAGGTGGTCCGCCCTTCTTGGCCTCCCAAAGTGCCAGGATTACAGGTATGAGCCACTGTGCCAGCTGAGTTTTCTAAAGATTCTTATTGAGGAGGGATGAGATTGTCCTAAACAGGCATCATGACCTCTTGGGGAGATTTTCTTTTTCTTTTTTGGGGGTGCATGTATAGCAGTGTTCCTAGGACCTGCAACTTACAGTGAAACCTGGACTTCAGTACGAGGCTTCCTCCCCAACAAATTCTTCACCACAACTATGTGGGAGTATTTGAAAAGGGAACAAGATGACCAGCTTGTTTGTGGGAAACGTTGTGGTTTTCCTATTGGAAAACGTCATCCCTTGAATCAGCCCTGAGACAAACACCTGGGCACTTATTTATGGTTAGGTTGGGTGGGGCCCTGAGTCACCAACATTGAAAGGCCTCTCCTGGTGAGGTTTTTCAATATCAGATTGAAACAGCTGTGACATCACCCTCTATGGTGACAGGTACTCTAGGTGCCGGCTCTTACTCATAAGTCCCAGGAGTTACTAGCCCTAGATCTCTTCCCTGTTAGCTTCATGCTACCAGATTTTCGAGAAATGACAGCTGCTTGGTGATGTCCATGTGGCTGGTTTCATTACCACCCCAAATCCCAGGCTTATAATTATGACTAAACTTTCTGGAGAAAATAGAATTTGTGGTTGTGTTTCCTATAACTTTTGTCTTCTTAAGTCTGCATTTAAAAAGAGGCCAGGTGCAGTGGCCCACACCTGTAATCCAGCACTTTGGAAGGCCAGTGTAGGAGGACAGCTTGAGCCCAGAAGCTGGAGACCAGATTGGGCAACAAAGTGAGACCTTGTCTCTGCACACAGAACAATTAGCCAGGCATGGTGGCACGCACCTGTGATCCTAGCTTCACGTGAGGCTGAGACAGGCATCCCTTGAGTCCAGGAGGTTGAGGCTGCAGTGAGCTGTATTTGTGCCACTGCACTCCAGCTTGGGGAGCAAAATGAGACACTGTCTCAAACAAATAAACAAAAAAACCAAACCCTCTTCTTCTTCTTGAGGTTGGATGTTTCAGAGCTTGTATTTTGAGTCTTTGATTTTTTTTTTTTTTTTTTTTTAAGACAGACTCACTCTGTCACCCAGGTTGGAGCACAGTGGCACAATAGCTCACTGCAACCTCCACCTCCCAGGTTCAAGCACACCTCCTTCCTCAGCCGACTAGCTGGGATTACAGGCTAGCGCCACCATGCCCAGCTAATTTTTGTATTTTTAGTGAAGGCAGTGTTTCACCATGTTGGCCAGGCTGGTCTCGATCTCCTGACCTCAGATGATCCACCCACCTTGGCCTCCCAAAGTGCTAGGATTACAGGCGTGAACCACTGCGCCCAGCCTGGCAATTCTATTTTCAGATTATAAACAGAAGCTTCCGGAAGCTGTTCACTTACCTGGAGTTCCACAGCTAGAGGAGCTGGGAAGGAAAAGATGTGTCCCGCCCTGGCCAGTTTTTATCCTTCCCATGCTCAGTGGCTCTATTTCTGAGAATATCCCCATTCTAGATCCATCACTTAGGCCTAGAAAGGAGCCTCATGTCAAGGTCCACACGTGCAGCCCCTAAATCCCCTTTACCACTGGGCCTGGCTGGATTTTTTAGATTCAGTTTTCCACAGATGAATTGTCTTGTAAAGTATAACAGTCTCCTGCCCCTCCTTTATAACAGGCCTTGGAGAATCTTGCCTGTTGGTTCATGGAACTGTTTCCCCTCATTCTTTCTCTTTAACCTGGGCAAGGTGTATTTATGAAGAACATCACAGACCACCACACACACCTTGAGGTTTAGTTCTCCTCAGTATGGTGTGTGGAGTGCCTTCTGCGCGCTGTATCAGTTACCAGCCTTGTCTCCAGGAGTTTGGAGATGACCCAGGGGTGATGGAAAACGCTGGGATGCCAAGTCATCAGACAATGGGCTTATTCAGAATCCAGGTGGGGTTGGACTGTGTGGGCTGGACCAGCTGGCAGAGCTTCCCCGTGGTGGGGAGGCCAGGGGGAGTCTAGGATGTGGGGTGGCATGTGAGCAGGAAGATGGGGAGACTCTCAGCCTCTGTTGTTGGCTGAGAAGCGGATGCCACAAGCCTAGAGGGGAGGGGGCAGGACCTCCTGTGCAGAGAGCAGGAGACAGGAATATGCCAGATGGTATATTTGCATGGTGACTCAGATAGGTCAACTGAAACTGAGCTTCCGGTCCTAGAGTCACATAGGGGACGGTAGGGGCTGTGAGAAAACTCCCTCGTTGGCTCTTCCTGCTGGGCCTTTGAAGCAGATAGGGCCCAACAGAGCCTAGCAGGACTGCAGAAGGACAATAATGTGGCTGGTGGGTGGGGGCCATTGGCCTGCAGGCTAGCAAGCTACCCAGCTCCTGAACCTGGAGAACCCACAGCTGGTCCTCCACCCTCTCCCTGCCTGAGGCAGCCCTTGGAGACCTGAGTGGTTCAGGCTGGCATCAGGCCTGGAGCAGCCCCGCTGGGCTGTCCCATACCCTCTTCCCCTACCCCTAGATGTTTATCCCAAATCCTCTCCTCAAGCTTACTTCTCAGCAAATGACACCACCCATCCTGTCCATCCATGTGTCCATCCTCCATTCATTTGTTCAGTAATGACTGAGGGCTGTTATGTGCCAAGCACTGTTCTGAGTGGGGGACACAGCAGAGACCCAGACACATACGAATGTACCCCCTCATGGAATTTGTATTCTTGGGTATTGGAGGGAACAGGCAATAAACATAAATAATGTGCAAAACATTTAGGGTGCTGAGTGGAGACACGTGTGTAGGAAAGATAAATTGGAAAGGAGCATTGCTGGGAAGCACTGGGGTGATCTGAGAAGGGCTTGCTGAAGGGAGACATTTGAGCAAAGACCCAAGAGAGGTGTAGGATCAGACCATGTGACTAGGTGAAGGGTGTTCTAGACAGAGGGAACAGCAGACATGCCCCTGATACTGAGTAGAAGGGCAAGGTCAGTGATCAAGGGACAGGGGCTGGCAGAGGGCAGAGAGGGATGGCAGTGTGTGGAGGGCCTTGTACCCGTCACCAGGACTTAGTCTTTCACTTGGGACTCCCCTGGCCCTTTAGCCCAGATCCACTGGCTGCCTCCTCCCGCCAGCCCTGCCTTCCCTGCCACCCCTCTCCATTGTGGGCAGTGGAGCCCAGTGGTTAATAGTGTGAGCACTGGCCTACCTGCTCAGGTTCTGAGCTGTGCACAGAGGCCTGGGCCCCTCCTGGGCTTCTGCTCCACTTAGCCCAGGGTGGGGCCGTGGACTGGCATTCCCAATGGTGTTCCTGGCTCTGGCATATTCTGAATCCTCTGCTGGGGACACCACCCAGTGTTCCCTACCTGGCTCACTTCTCTCTCATGGCCACTTTTGTGGTTGCTACTTCCAGGAAGCCTTCTCTGATCTTCATCCCCAAGACCTGTCAGGATACGTCCCACCCCTTCCCTTTGCCAGTTGGGATCCCCTGAGTTCCTTTATCCTCCCCAACCAGGCTGGGCACTTGGGAAGTATTCACAGCCCCTAGCATTAGGCCTGGCGGGAGCTGGCACTCAGTAGTTTGATGAGGGGCTCTTTGCTTCGAGAGGATTAGGCTGCGGGGTCACCCCGCAACCCCCAGTGGAGGTGGCTTATCTCTGTCTTTTGAGGACTTTTGCAGGGAGGGGGTGCATTACAATGGAGAGGAGAAGGCCAGATTCCTAAAACGCCACTATTTTTTCAATCGCATTTTGCTCTTCCCAAAACAAACAAAGAAAAAAACAGGTCAGGTGTTGTGGATCATGCCTGTAATCCCAGCACTTTGGGAGGCCAAGGCCAGAGGATCACCTGAGGTCAGGAGTTTGAGACCAGCCTGGCCAACATGGTGAAACTCCATCTCTACTAAAGATACAAAAATTCCTGGTGGTGGGTGCCTGTAATCCCAGCTACTCAGGAGGCTGAGGCAGGAGAATCGCTTGAACCCGAGAGGTGGAGGTTACAGTGAGCCAAAAGTGAGCCCCACTGCACTCCAGCCTGGGCGACAGAGTGAGACTCAGTCTTAAAAAAAAAAAAGAAAAAAGCCCAAACCAGCTGAGCTTAGATGGATCTCTCTGGCCATCTTTTTAAGTAGTAAGGGATCTTTAAAAAGTATGATTCCTCTCTTCCCCCTACCAAGGCTATTTGCTTCCTGAAGATAAATCAATTGTAAAAAGTAGCTTAATTTAAAGCATTCAATTTCCCTGCTTTTTACATTGAGGAGAAATTATGGTGACAGCTATTCCTGTTTTGGGTGCTTAGTACCAGCCAGGCACTGAGCCCAAAACTCCAGCTCAATCTTGGCTATCGAGCCAACCCTGTGCCAGAAGAAAATCCCCACCCCCTATAATGTGTGGAATTCACATTATCGTGGGGGACGGGAGCGGGGAAAAAAAACACAGCCTGCAGATCCCGGAGAGCACCTGGTGGAGGTACTGGGGGAAGAAGTCCAAGTTCTTGGGACAAGAGTTTTGGCAGTGGGTTTACACCTCAAATGCCCTTATGGCCACAGTCCTAGCCTCCCTCCTACTTTACAGGTGAAGAGACTGAGGTTTAGAGAGGGGAATAAGGGGCTTGGCAGAGGCAACTGCTGAGGCAGTTGAGGAAAGGTGAGGACTGCCCAGAGGTGGAGGGGTAAGGGAGCTGGAAGTAGGGGAAGGAAGAAGAAATTTGAGGAGGGGTCTCTGGCCCTCTGCCCTCTTCCCCTACTTCTGGGAATGTGGACTCTGGTACCTGCTCCCTTATTTGAAATGCTGATTAGTTTATTAGCAGTTGTTTACAGGTCTTTGGCCTATCTAACCTTTTAACCCTGTGAAGTCCAAGGAAACAGTTCTCTCTCTCTCTCTCTTTTTTCTTTTTGAGATGCAGTCTCGCTCCGTTGCCCAGGCTAGAGTGTAGTGGCATGACCTCAGCTCATTGCAACCTCCGCCTCCCAGGTTCAAGTGGTTCTTCCACCTCAGCCTCCTGAGTAGCTAATTTTTAGTAGAGATGGGGTTTCACCATGTTGTTCAGGCTGGTCGAGAACTCCTGACCTCGTGATCTGCCCGCCTTGGCCTCCCAAAGTGCTGGAATTACAGGCGTGAGCCACCAAGTCCGGCTTCTGTTCTCTGTCTTTAATGTGCTTCAAAACCGCTGCAAAACTAACTGTAAGTGCAGATTACAGCCCTAACGATCCTGATATTTAAGTCTAGGATGAGTCCAGGAATCTGCATGTTAAAATAAGCCCATCGTGTGCTGGAACTGGTGGTCCCTGGATCCCACTACAGGGACAAGCTGGGCCAGAGCAGGTTTCCAAACCTGGGCTAGAGCTGGGGGGTCACATGGACAGCTAAAAAGTATAGACTTTGATGGGCTTTCCCTCCCAGAGGTTTTGAGTCAAAAGATTTGAGATTTGACGTTTTTTTGTTTACTTTTTAAAAAAGATGATACTTGGTTGGGCTTGGTCAAGGACAGGCTATGAAGCCATCCAAAGTTGTAGACAAAGGTGTTGGGGCAGGGGGCGGTGTGGGTGTGTGTGTTGGATCAGCATGTCCACAGCTTTCATTGGATTTCTCCGAGAAGTCTTCCCAGAGGACTTTTAGGGCTAACTCTGAGCGGAATTACCAGTCTAAAATGGGAGTCAGCCGGGCATGGTGGCTCATGCCTGTAACCTCAGCACTTTGGGAGGCCGAGGCTGATGGATCATCTGAGGTCAGGAGTTTGAGACCAGCTTGACCAACATGGCGAAACCCTGTCTCTACTAAAAATACAAAAATTAGCCAGGCATGGTGGCGGGCGCCTTTAGTCTCAGCTACTTGGAAGGCTGAGGCAGGAGAATCACTTGAACTGGGAGTCAGAGGTTGCAGCGAGCTGAGGTTGCACCATTGCACTCCAGCCTGGACGATAGTGTGAGACTCCATCTCAAATAAAATAAAAATAAAATAAAATGGGAGCCAATCTCAGAGTTTATCAAGACAGAGGTGAAGGGAAATGAAGTTGAGGCCTGCAAACTTCCTGTGTGTTCTTGGAGAAGCAAATATGAGCAAGCACAATATGCAAGATAAGTAATAAACAGCAGCAACTCAGTGGTGGAGAAGGGATTCCTGTGTATTTGGAAAGGACAGCTTAGGTGGCCAGGGGGCCCCTTCCTTCTGTCTATCCATTCATCTGTCCATCCATCATTCACTCTTCCATTCAAATAGTCATTGGGCATCTGCTGTATCCAAGACCTCAATAATCTAGGCTGCCAGTGCAGGAAGGGTAGACTGGATAATGCAGACTAGTGGATGATTTGACAGGTTAGCTTACATGGCTTTGGAAAGAGGCATCACTTTTATGAGCCTGCAAACACTACTCCCTAATTTCTGACTTGCCCAGCCCGATATTAAAATGCGTCACTAACCCCTCCTGCTGTCTCCAAGAAGCCAGCATGGAACTCAAGCTGAGGAGAAAACAGATCCAGCATGGAGATAAGGCAGCTGCAGTTTCACTTTTAGGTTGAGCCAACTAAGAATTTTGGGGACTTTCCTTGCTGTGTATGGGGTTAAATTGCTTTTTAATTTTTTTTTTTCTTTTGAGATGGAGTCTTGCTCTGTTGCATGCTGCAATGGCGAGATCTCGGCTCACTGCAACCTCCACTTCCCGGGTTCAAGCGATTCTTCTGCCTCAGCCTCCCAAGTAGCTGGGACTACAGGTGCACACTACGACACTTGGCTAATTTTTGTATTTTTAGTAGAGACAGGGTTTCACCATGCTGGCCAGGATGTTTTCGATCTCCTGATCTCGTGATCCCCCCTCCTCGGCTTTCCAAAGTGCTGGGATTACAGGCATGAGCCACTATGCCTGGCAGCTTTTTAATTTTTTTGGAAAGGTCAGGGGGATTTGGTATGTGATTAATTCATCTGGAGGTTGGTAACAGATCTAGCAGATATGTAAGGCATTTTAGGTATTTGATTCTAAATGAAATCCTTAAATCGTAGGGCAATTAATCATGAACCCGAGGCTCCTGAGTTGTCTTTGCTTGTTTGCCTCAAGACAGGTGACTTATCTCCTTTTTTTTTTTTCCTTTAAGTATTTCTAGACATGTCATGACTTTTAGAGATTTAAAACTTTTTAAAAGATTCGTTTTCTTCTCATGGGAAAGTTCGCTATCCCAGTTGGATGGAGTTTCTCCTTCTATCTTTGCCTTGTTTTCAGTTAATCTTCTCCTATGTGTCAAATAATCAAAGGCCCTTCAGTTATTTATTGATCAAGAACCCTTCAGTTACTGGTATGCATTTGGTTTTACATATGTGAGATCGTTTCATGTTTTGCACCAACCCTATTATAATTTTATATCATCCTATTTTATGGATGAGACACTGAGGCTCTGAGACATCCCCTTGACTATGTGGTGGCAGAGCAGAGATTCACAGCTTGTCCCTCACTGCTGGATGCACCGCTTCCCTTTCTTGAGAAAATTGGCCCAGGCTTTCCCAACATCCAGGGGGACCAGTAGCAGGATTTCTTTCAAGGGCATCTTGTCTTCTTGTCAACGTTTTCCTTCTGTAACATGGCATTAGTAGAACCTATTTCATAAGGTTTTGGGAGAGATTAAATGAGATGAACAATATAGAATGTCAGGTATGCACTCAGAAATACTATTAGTTATTACCGATAATGGGTAAACATAATTGCTATTATTATCAACACTGACATAGCCTTACTATATATGGGGCGTTGCCCTAAGCATTTATATAGTAACATATAATTCTCCCAGTTATTCTGTGGGAGTGAGTAGTAAGTTCCAGACCCCATTTTTGTTTTTTGTTTGTTTGTTTTTAAGACAGTCTCTCTCCCTCTCCCTGTTGTACAGGCTGGAGTGTAGTGGTGTGATCTCGACTCGCTACAACCTCTGTCTCCTGGATTCAAGCAAATCTCCTGCCTCAGCCTCCCAAGTTGCTGGAATTACAGGCACCTGCCACCATACCTGGCTAAGTTTTGTATTTTTAGTAGAGACAAGGTTTCACCATGTTGGCCAGGCTGGTCTTAAACTCCTGACCTCAAGTGTTCTGCCTGCCTCAGCCTCCCAAATTGCTTGGATTACAGGCGTGAGCCACTGTGCCTGGACTAGACCCAATTTTTGGCTGAGGAAACTGAAGCCCACAGAGATTCATTTAGCTGTGGTCTACTGTGACAGAGAGATCTGCCACCTTGAAAGTTTTAGGGTTATTTTATCTTCATAATAGAACACAGTGAACCAGACCATCCCTGCTCCATTTTAGACCGTGATGTTTCACTAATGAGCAAATTGGGATCCCCTAGAGACGGGGATTCTCTCATAGTAACAACAGTTCCCAGAACAACATTTCTTTTTCAAGACTTCATTAAGAATCTCTTGTCTGTATCTTGGTCTTTTGTTGTTGTTTTCTTTTTTTTTTTTTTCCAGAAGATTTAGAATTGATTTTGTTGTTATTTGTTTTTTTTTTTTAATTTGCTTTATTCATTTCCACCTTTCCAAGAAAGAATTTTGAGGTGTGGGGCACCCAGATGCATAATTGCATAATACCTATATCTATTTCTCAGATAGGGTTAGTTAGGGAAATGGGCAAAGGAAAAATAAGAATAAAAGACAAAAGGAGAGCCAGGTGTGGTAGTGTGCACTGGTATTGCCAGCTACTTGGGAGGCGGAAGCCGGAGGATCACTTGGGCCTAGGCATCCAGACCAGCTGGGGCAACATGGAGAGAACCCATCTCTGCAAATATATTATAAAATATTTTAATTACTTTTTTGTTTTTTGAGATGGAGTTTCACTCTGATTGCCTAGGCTGGAGTGGAGTGCAATAGTATGATCTTGGCTCACTGCAACCTCCTTCTCCTGGGTTCAAGTGATTCTCCTGCCTTAGCCTCCTCAGTAGCTGAGATTAGAGGCATGTGCCACCACATCCAGCTAATTTTGTGTTTTTAGTAGAGATGGGGTTTTTCCATGTTGGTCAGGCTGGTCTCAGACTCCCAACCTCAGGTGATCTGCCCGCCTTGGCCTCCCAAGTGCTGGAATTATAGGCATGAGCCACCACGCCCAGCTTAATTACAATTAAAAAAAAAAAAAAAAGATGAATATAGGAGGAAGATTGGATGGTGAAGTGCTTGCCACAGACCTAGATCCCTGCTAAAAGCAGACCACAAATTTGACTGAGCTTCCTACCAAAGTAAAGAGGAAAATAAGATCAGTTGCATAATTAGGTTTCTAAGCATAAATCTGTGCTTTAGAGATGATCCAGCTTTTCCAGAATTCTTACCTTCATGTGATTCTGCCAACAGCTTTTAATACCTTGGACTTGGCCAAGCGAGGTGGCTCACTCCTGTAATCCTAGCACTTTGGGAGGCTGGGTGGATCACCTGAGGTCAGGAGTTCAAGACCAGCCTGGCCAATATGGAGAAGTCCTGTCTCTACTAAAAACACAAAAAATTAGCCAGGCACAAAAAAAAAAAAAAGAAAAAAAGAAAAAATTAGCCAGGCACAGTGATGCATGCATAGAGTCCCAGCTACTTGGGAGGCTGAGGCAGGAGATTTGCTTGAACCTGGGAAGAGGAGGTTGTGGTGAGCCAAGGTTGCGCCATTGTACTCCAGCCTGGGCAACAAGAGTGAAACTCCATTTCAAAAAAATACCTTGGGCTTTCCGTTGGTATTTGTCATTATTATGCAACTAATACATGTTTGTTGTGGGGAAAACCTTGGAAAATAGAGATAACTAAAAGAAAAAAGCTGCCCGGGTGTGGTAGTTCACACCTGGGATCCCAGTACTTTGGGAAGCCAAGGTGGGTAGATCACGAGGTCAGGAGATCAAGACCATCCTGGCCAACATGGTGAAACCCCATGCCTACTAAAAATACAAAAATTAGCTGGCGTAGTGGTGTGTGCCTGTAATCCCAGCTACTCGGGTGGCTGAGGTAGGAGAATTGCTTCAACCAGGGAGTTGGAGGTTGCGGTGACCCAAGATTGTGCCACTGGACTCCAGCCTGGCAACAGAGCAAGACTCTGTCTCAAAAAGAAAAGAAAAGAAAAGAAAAAAGCTGGGTGCAGTGGTACATGCCTGTAGTCCCAGGTGTTCTGGAGGCTGAGGTGGGAGGATCAGTTGAGACCGAGAGTTCAAGTCCAGCCTCCAGGGCTATTGTGCCTGCTGTTTCCTGTGTCCAGAGCACCCTTCCCCCAGGTGTCTGCATGCCACTCTTGCTTATCTCTTTCCAGTTTCTGCTCAGACTGCCCTAGTTCTCAGCAGAGTCTGTCTTGGATAATAGCTCACATCTATACCCGTGTCACTGTACTGCCTACCCTGCCTTTTTTCCATGGCACTTCTTACTAGTCATCTTAATGTTCTGTATGATCTGCTTGTCTCCCCCTCTTTGAATATGAGCTCCTTGAGGGTGAGTCTGTTTTCTTCATTGCTGTACCTCTAGAGCTTGGGCTCAGAATATACTCCCCAGCATAGAGGAGGTTCTCAGATATTTGAATGAATGAAAGACTCTACACAGTTATTTCTCTTATTTCTGTATTCATTACAAATACATCTATATCAATAATAACTACTAAAATATGCCTATAGAAATGTTTCATACATAGAGTTAGATTTATGTACATATGTCTATTTTAAAATCATGTTCTTGCTGTTCCTACTTCTGATTCCTTTGAGGCAGCACATGGTAAGATGTCTCTGAATTGTACCATGGCCTATCAGGTGGTCATAGAAAACCTTCTGCAACCTTTCTTTTTTCTATATATTAATTGAGACAGAGTCTCACCGTGTTGCCCAGGCTGGTCTTGAGCTCCTGGAATCAAGTGATCCCGCTTCAGTCTCCCAAAGTGCTGGGATTATAAGCATGAGCCACTGTGCCTGACCTGCAAATGTAATTTCATAATTAAAATATTTTGGCTGGGTGTGATGGCTCATGTCTGTAATCCCAGCACTTTGGGAGGTGGAGGTGGGTGAATCACAAGGTCAGGAGATCGAGACAATCCTGGTCAACATGGTGAAACCCCGTCTCTACTAAAATACAAAAAATTAGCCGGGTGTGGTGGTGTGCGCCTGTAGGTCCCCTGCTCAGGAGGCTGAGGCAGGGGAATCACTTGAACCTGGGAGGCGGAGGTTGCAGTGAGCCAAGACAGAGCACTGGAGTACAGTGGCGAGATCATGGCTCACTGCAGCCTCTATATCCCAGGCTCAAGTGATCCTCCTACGTTAGCCTCCCGAGCAGCTAGGACTACAGGCTGTGCCACTACACCCGGCTACTTTTTTGTAGAGATGGGATTTTGCCATGTTGGCCAGGCTGGCCTCAAACTCCTGGCTCCTCCCACCTCAGCCACCCGAAGTTCTGGGATTACAGGCGTGAGCCACAGTGCCTGACCTGTCTCTCTCTCTCTCTCTCTCTCTCTCTCTCTCTTTTTTTTTTTTTTTTTTTTAAGAAAATGGTAGCCTCTGATGGCTGCTGTCATGCCCCTGGCTCTTTTCAGGTATGAGTCTATCTGGAGACCTTTCCTCCCTGTCAATTAGTGGTCCTTTCTTGGCTACTATTATGTTGCTTTCTTCACCTTTGCCTCAGAATCAGAAAGTTGGAAGGGCTTTTGGGGCCACCTGGCCTAGCCCTCTCTGCCACCACCAGGTGTGTGCTCCAGGGAGCTCCGCCTCCTATCCTAAAAATACCGTCTTTCTGACTGGGCCTGCCTTCCCCAAGACACCACCTGGCTAGGCCCCTCTGACTGCATCTTCTCCTGTGCCTGGAAGGACCTCAGAGGTAAAGACTTGGGTTCCATCCCCACTCCTGGAGCCCCAAGCTCAGTCCACAGCACATAGAGGGCTCTCAAGGGATGTGCATGGACAGATGAATGACTCCAGCTCTGCCTTCAGGTGGGACCCAGTCAGCCCACATCCAGATTCATTCAGAGCCTGCCATGGGGCAGGCACCAGCCCTGTGCCTTCAGGGAACGTGCAAAAAATGATTTCAGAGGGCGGCACATTCCAGAAGGAACTAAAGCAGCGAAATGGTAGGGAGTGTCTGGGCTACTGGTGCAGTGTCCCTCTAGCTGAGAGTGGGTCCTGCAGGAGGATATATGTGTGGCGTCCTAGTGGTAGGAAGGAGGACGGCATGAAGAGAGCAGTGGGAAGAGAATTCCAAGCAGAGGAACGGCAAGGGCTGAGCGCCTGAGACAGGAAGGAGCGTGCTGTGTGGAGTGGGCAAGAGGCCCAGTGTGGCAGGGCCTGGTGGGCAGATGGGTTCCCAGGCGGGAGATAAGCTGGGAGGGGAAGGCAGAGGCTAGAGCTGGTCTCTAGTTTTTTAGACCTTATCTTCTGAAGGACCGATAAGTGCCTCTGCCTCCATCAGCTTCCACTGAGATGAAGTAATGCAAACTAGATCTTGCAGCCAACTCCTCCATCAGGTTCCATAGGAATCCTAGGCTGGGTGTGGTGGCTCACGCCTGTAATCCAAGCACTTTGGAGGCCAAGGCGGGTGGATCACCTGAGGTCGGGAGTTCAAGACCAGCCTGACCAACATGGTGAAACCCCGTCTTAAAAAAATAAATAAATAAAAAAATAAATAAATAAATAAATAAAATTAAAAAAATAAAAATAGGAATCCTTTCCCTGCCAGCATAGGAGGCTCTTTGTCTTTTGGAAATGATGTGCAGGAGACAGAGCTGGTTCTCATTTCTTCCATGGACGTGGCTAAGTGCGGGCTCGTGTGTCAGAAAGGATTCGGGGTGGGTGATTGGTGGAAGTTAGCTCCCAGCTGCACTGTTCTGCTTCGCAGTCCCAGGTAACTCGGACCTTCCCTGGCTGCTGCTCATACCTACGTTTTCCTACTCAGGCTCTGATCTTCCTTTTCAGCCCCAGAATCCCAGAATAGCAGCTATTGTGTATTGAGCTGGTTTTTGTGTGTGTGTGTGTGTGTGTTTTAAGATGGTCTCACTTTGTCACCCAAGCTACAGTGCAGCTCACTACAGCCTCGAACTCCTAGGCTCAAACAATCCTCCCACCTCAGCCTCCCGACTAGCTGGGACCATAGGCATGCACCACCATACCTGGCTATTAAAAAAATTTTTTTTGTAAAGATGGAATCTCAGTATCGTTGCCCAGGCTAGTCTCAAACTCGTGGCCTCAAGTAGGATCCTCTTGCCTCTGCCTCCTAAAATGCTGGGATTACAGGTGTGAGCCACTGTACCCGGCCCATTGAGTTTTTATTCTGTGTCTGACAGTGCTAAAGGGCTTTACATGGATTAACTTGTTGAATCAACCTATCCCCTTAGGAAATAGAGATCGTTACTATTTCTGTTTTACAAATGAGGAAATTGAGGCAGGAGAGGTGAAATCACATGCCTGAGGCGGCATAGTTGATGAGTGGATCTGGGGCTTGAATTTGGGTCATCTGACCTCTGACCGGGGGCTCTTAACCACTTAATGCTACACTGGGACCCTGACTTAAGGACTCAGGATCTAGGCTCCTTATCTCAAAATTGGCCCCGTATTGCCACACAACAGCCAATCGCGTATGTCCTTGCCTTGTTTACCACCTAATTGGGCAGGCCTAGCAGACAGAGTCACTGCCTTTCTTATCCTCTTCGTGCCATGCATGGAAGGGTGGGGCTCCATTAGAACCTGGAAGCTTCCTCTCTCATTTATGGTTTGTCCCTCCACTACGTATGGGAGAGACAGATAAGTCTCTTTAATTAGTTCACCAAGATTAATAAGCCATAGACCTGTCAAGGAAAATTCATTCAATAAATGTTCACTGAGCATCTTTTATGCAACAAACTTTGTCTACATTCAGAGCGAAAGAACAGTCACAGCTGACGTCTATAGAACACTTAAAATTGGCCTGGCTCTGGGCTAACCTTCACTCTATATAGACCTTGTATATACTTCACTTCATACTCTGTGATGTAGGTCTTCCTAAAAAATCACCACACTATGTAAAATCGCCCATCAAAAACACCAGACTTAGGCTGAGTGCGGTGGCTCAAGTCTGTACTCCCAGTACTTTGGGAGGCCGAGGCAGGCAGATCGCTTGTGCCCAGGAGTTTGGGACCAGCCTGGGCAACAGAGTGAGACTCTGTTCTCACAAAAAAATACAGAGTACAAAAACATTACCTGGTAGTCCTAGCTACCGGGGGCGCTGAGGTGGGAGGATTGCTTGAGCCTGGGAGGTCAATGCTGCAATGAGCTGTGATCATGCCACTGGACAGCAGAGTGAGACCCAGTCTCAAAAAACAAAAAACCACCAGGCTTATGAGAAAATGGGTTTAGGAGCTCAGCACTCAAGAACTTGATCATAATACATTAGACAAAAAGAATTTCGCTTGTGGAATGAGTCTGTATAGGGTTGCAGCTTGTTACTGTGAAGTGGTAGAAGGGGAACTGAGTGAAATTAGATGGCCATTGTAACACCAGGTATGGATGGGTGTGGTGTGTAACACGTGAACCGAGGCAGCTGGAGAAGGTGGGTGTTTTGTGCATTCCCGTGCTTCAGCTGGATATACTCTTCTGCATTCACCTAGTGTTGGTTGGAGACAAAATTGCACACATGAGAAATCTTAACATTGAGTTATGCTCAAGTTATTTTCCCTTTTTTTTTTTTTTTTTTTTTTTTTTGTGGTGGAGTCTCCGGATGTCCCACAGGCTGGAGTGCAGTAGCACAATCTTGGCTCACTCCAACCTCTGCCTCCCAAGTTCAAACGATTCTCTTGCCTCAGCCTCCCCAGTAGTGGGGATTACAGGTGTGCACTACCATGCCTACCTAGTTTTTTTGTATTTTTAGTAGAGAACAGAGTTTCACCATGTTGGCCAGGCTGATCTCAAACTCCTGACCTCAGGTGATCCACTCACCTTGGCCTCCCAAAGTGCTGGGATTACAGATGTGAGCCACCGCGCCCGGCCCGCTCAAGTTATTTCCTAATACATCATTTACGTTGGAACACACTTGCATTTTCTAAACAAGGATTATTGAAGAACTGACTGTATTATCTCCAATTTGCAGTGAAGGAAACTGAGGCTCCAGGAGGTAAAGTGACTAGTCCAGAGTCCTGCAGCTGGCAGGTGGCAGACCTGAGATTTAAACTCAGCTTAGCCAAAGCACTTAACCTGTGTGCCACAGGGCTCTTCCTGTTTGTATCCATGAGAAACAAGTTACGTGGACAAAGATGGCCAAGAGGAGAGATTGGTGAAGTATGGCCAGTAGTTAAGAATATGCAAGAATAATGTTTTATTTATTTATTTTTAAGACAGGGCCACACTCTGCCACCCAGGCTAGAGTGCAGTGGTGCAATGGCTCACTGCAGCTCAACTTCCCAGGTTCAAGCGATCCTCCCATCTCAGCCTCCCAAGTAGCTGGCACTACAGACACATGCCACCACATCCAGCTAATTTTAAATTTTTTTGTAGAGACAGGGTCTTGCTGTGTTTCCAGGCTGGTCTTGAATTCCTGGCCTCAAGCAATTCTCCTGCCTTAGCCTCCTAAAGTGCTGGGATTACAGGCATGGGCCACTGTGAGTGGCCTGGAGCGGTGGCTCATGCCTGTAATCCTAGCACTTTGGGAGGCCGAGGTGGGTATTTTACTTGAGCTCAGGAGTTTGAGACCAGCCTGGCCAACATGGTGAAACTCCTATCTCTATTAATAATACAAAAATTAG
This sequence comes from Cheracebus regulus, assembly GCA_963574635.1. Classification (NCBI taxonomy): domain Eukaryota; kingdom Metazoa; phylum Chordata; class Mammalia; order Primates; family Pitheciidae; genus Cheracebus; species Cheracebus regulus. Next base: position 32,658 of record CAUYQU010036588.1, read on the forward strand.
CTGGGCGTGGTAGCGGGCACCTGTAATCCCAGCTACTCAAGAGGCTGAGGCAGGAGAATTGCTTAAATGTGGGAGGCAGAGGTTTCAGTGAGCTGAGATGTGCCACTGCATTCCAGCCTGGGCAACAGAGCAAGACCGTGTCTCAAATAAAGTTTGATGATGACCAGAACAACCTGGACTCTTTGCAATGAAAGTGGACACCTGGTATTCAGTGCTCAAGAAGTCCTGGTGCCCTGGGCAGCAGCTGGAGGGTGGGAATGGAGGAGGCCCCCGGGAGGCTTAGAGCAAAGGCTACTCACCAACTGATGGGACTTTTCAATATTTCTGTGTATGCCTCTTAAGTGTGTGCATCCAAGCACGCACTTTATGAGCCATTTGAAAGTATGCTGCAGGCATGTTTCACCCCTAAATACTCTTGTCTGCATCTCCTAAATATAAGACACTCCTTCTGAATCACAGTGCCTTTATCACAACTAAGAAAATGTATAATATCATCTAATGTCCACTCTGATGGCAAATATCCCCAACCATCACAAGAGTGTATTGTATTTATTACAAACTCTTATGTGCAGACCATTGCAAACATAGCCTCCAAGCTCCTTGTGTACCCAGAAGGGAACCTGAGAAGAGAAAGTAGTACTTTTGCCTTTGATTTGCCTGAGGCCCCTGTTTTTTTCTCCCACTTTGGAGATAGAATTTGAAGCATCTGTTGGATTTCAGGAGAAGTTACACATTTCTGTTTTTGTGTTTATAAGCATGTAGGTTTTATGTAAGCTATTTGTGTGCGCACACCAGCCACACATGGGATCCAAGTTTGTAATTTAGAAAGACATTTCCTTCCCCTGTAATAAAGCATAGCTGGCGTTTCTACATCTGAAGCGTCTAAGATAAAGCTGATTGTGACAGCATGTTGTTTTCAAAAGAAACAAAAGGTTATGATTTGTAGACCTTGAACTTAGACATCAAGGTCAAGACAGTTTATGCTTAGGTGCGATCGTTTTCCAGAGCTGTCACTTGGATGTTTAGCAAAATGTCCACCTTTTCACTTCTTGTGTCTTCCACAGATTTCCCCCCAACCACCCAAAAGGCGGAAAGTTAGGAGGGAAAGTTGTCGAAAGTCCTCAACTATAGCTATTTTAGATTTCTTCTCCTTCTTTTTTTTATTTTATTTTTTTGTGACAGTCTTGCTTTGTCACCCAAACTGGAGTGCAGTGGTGCAATCTTGGCTCACTGCAACCTCCACTCCCCCACCCCCGGGTTCACGTGACTCTAATGCTTCAGCCTCCCGAGTAGCTGGGACCATAGGCACCACCATGCCTGACTAATTTTTGTAGTTTTAGTAGAGATGGGGTTTCACCTTGTTAACCAGGCTGTACTCAAACTCCTGCCCTCAGTGATCTGCCCGCCTTGGCCTCCCAAAGTGCTGGGATTACAGGCGTGAGCCACCACACCCAGCCTATTTTAGATTTCTTTTAATGTAGTAGCAGGTAACAAGCATAGTTCATATACTTTTACTATTTTTAATAATGACCATTTCCTGAACATGAGTAGTGGATTAAAGAGCTGAGCAAGCACACCTGGTGCACAGTGGGAGTCCAATATTAGCTATGCACAGTACCTGACATTACCAGAATTTGAATCATTCAGACTTGAAGCTGCGCTATAATATTTTACATAGTAAAATCCCATTTAAAAAATTTTTTTTTTTTTTTTTAAACGGAGTGTCACTCTGTTGCCCAGGCTGGAGTACAGTGGTGCAATCTTGGCTCACTGCAACTTTCCCCTCCTGAGTTCAAGTGATTCTCCTGCCTCAGCCTCCTGAGCAGCTGGAACTACAGGTGCCTGCCACCATACCCAGCTAAGTTTTGTATTTTTAGTAGAGATGGGGTTTCACCATACTGACCAGTCTGGTCTCGAACTCCTGACCTCATGATCCAGCCCGCCACATCGGCCTCCCAAAGTGCTGGGATTACAGGAGTAATCCACCACGCCCGACCAAAAATTAAAAAATAATAATATGTTTTGTAGAGACAGGGTCTCACTATATTGCCCAGGCTGGTCTTGAATTCCTGGGCTCAAGCAGTCCTCCCACCCTGGCTTCCCAAAGTGCTGGGATTATAGGCATGAGTTATTGCACCTGGCATAAAGTCCCATTTTATTGCAACTTTTAAAGAGTGGGATTGCATCATGTGTACTTTTAAAGGAAAGCTGGGCATGTTTTGAGTTACGCACAGTTTTCAGCAAAACAGTCCATGCATAAAATCCAACAGGCTTGTCAGGTTGGGCTGGTCAATTTACATTATGCACTTTCTCATGTAGTTCTCACGACCGTCCTGTTATGTAGAGATTGCCATTCGACCCATCTTATAGAGAGGAAACGAAGGCTTAGAGAGGGTAAGTGACTTAACCTCAAGTAGGTCTGAGTGGTGGAGCTGAAACCTCAATCTAGGTGTGCTTCACTTCAGACTTGTCACTTGTAACCACCATGCAGTACCAAGCTTGTGTTTGTTGCCGTTCCAAATGCAACAATGATGCCTCTAAGCCTCATATTATGAACTGGTTCAGAGGGAGAAACCCACAGTCCCCCTGGGTTCATTTAGTGTGGTGTTCAGGTATGTTGGCATACCTGCCTCATAGGCAGAAAACCCTTCATGAAAGCATAGTGGTCAAGAGCCATAGGCTCTGGGACCAGACAACCTGTGTATGCTCGAATTCCAGGTTCACACCAGTAATTTGTAAGTAATGTGACCTTGGGCAAGTTATTTGACCCCCCTATGCCTCAGTTATCTTATTTAACAAATGGAGACAATAATAGTACCTAATTCACACTACTATTATGAAAATAAATGACTAATAAGCGGGGCATGTAGTATGCTATAGAGGATTAGCTGCTGATATCACCACCACAAAGGCTTTAGCCAAGACTGTCTTCAAAAGCAGTGTTTGTGGGGTGGTAGTGTTCTAGAAAAGGTAACATTTCCTTTTTTTTGAGATGGGGTCTCACTCTGTCACCCAGGTTGGAGTGCAGTGGTATTGCAACCATGACTTACTGCAGCCTTGACCTCCCAGGCTCAAGTGATCCTCCCATCTTAGCCTCAGATGGCTTGAATACAGGCATGTACCACCACAGCTGGCTAATTTTTTTATTTTAAATTTATTATTATTACTATTATTATTATTATTTTTTTTTCTAAAGATGGGGTTTCACCATGATGGCCAGGCTGGTCTTGAACTCCTGACCTCAGGTGATCCACCCACCTCGGCCTCCCAAAGTGCTAGGATTACAGGCGTGCGCCACCGCGCCCAGCTATTTTTTTTTTTTTGAGACAGAGTCTCACTCTGTTGCCCACGCTGGAGCACAGTGGCACGATCTTGGCTCACTGCAACCTCTGCCTCCCAGGTTCAAGCGATTCTCCTGCCTCAGCTTCCTGAGTGGCTGGGACTATAGGCATGCACCTCCATGCCTGGCTAATTTTTGTATTTTTAGTAGAGATAGGTTTTTACCATGTTGGCCAGGCTAGTCTCAAACTCCTGACCTCAGGTGATCCACCTCAGCCTTCCAAAGTGCTGGGATTACAGGCATGAGCCACCACGCCCAGCCTGAAATTGTACACTTTATATTAGCAAATTTTGTGTTGTTAATGATACCTCAATGTTGTTTGAAATGTCAGAGGGAACAAATCGTCATTAGTGAAACAGCTCTTGTTCAGGTCAGTAAGTAGAACTCCAGTCCCAAGCTTTTAGTAAACAATTGTGAGCCCCAGTGATTGCACGTGGTCCTGCTCTCAGCAGATCCTTGGTTTGCAGCCTTCCCAGAAACAGACAGGCTTCTGGGAAACCACAGCTCCCTACCTGCTGATGGAAATGGACACCCGAGATAAGTTGAATATATTGTGTGTGTAATCAAAAGGCAGGCAGGCAGGCTTTCCAGATGAGCCTAAGCTAATGTCTTAAAAGGGTGTTTAAAAAAGAAAGTAGTAGCCTAACTGGTCTGAACTCCTGCCCTGTCAGCAGAAATGGCGCATTCACAATGAGAAGGTAAAGAATATTTAACGCTGGTAAGAACGGCAAGCCTCTGCCTCCTGGTTTAGTTAATAAGCAGTTTTCCTGTGGAATTGATTGAGGGGGAGAGAGGGTTTTCTCTTCCTGGCTCCCTTGGTGTGGGCCCTCTCGTGTCAGAAGGCAGGAAGTTCTCTGGGAATTCACACCAGAGGTTTTGCTCTTATTTAAGCAAATTAAAACCTTTGGGAACAGCCAGGTGGCCTTTCAGGTTTTGCCAGAGCCAAACAGCCCTATCACCTGCCGAGGTGTTGAGTCAACTTATTTACAGCTCCCAGAGCCAGTTCCCGTGCTGCTGAAATCCCCAAAGGCCTGGTCTAAATGGACCTAGTCAGACGTCAACACCGCCTGCCCCATCAGCACTTTTAGCCTTCCACCTGCAGTGCGGCCTTTAATGAGACACCCCAGTGGCTTGTCCTGGGAACAGATTGCTCCCATCTGTAAGCCACCGCCCTCCTTTAGTGACTTGGCATCTCTCTGCCTCTTTACTCCCTGTACAGAGGGGCAAGGAGGCACATCCTCCAGGGAAACAGGGCAAGGTGGAAGTTAAGGTGATGAACTTTGGGGTCTGCAGGCCTGAGTTCAATTCCCAGCTCTGCTGTGTGCTGTTTTAGCTGTGTGGCCCTGGACAAATCCCTTCACCATTGTGAATATTGTTTTATTCACCTGTGAAATGGGAGTGACCCACCTTCCAGGCTGTTGTGAAGATGAACCGCAGTTCTGCCTGGTGCTTCTGATAGGATCAATAACTGGGTTAAGATGTGTGCTGGGGGTGTTGAGGGGAGTCTGGAGAATGAAAAGGAGGAAACTGAGGACACGATGTCTGGCTGTTTCCAGTCCCCCACCCCCAACTCAAACCCTTTGACCTGCAGATAAAGAACTCCAAGATACTCCTTACTTCTCCCAGAATAAAAGCTCAGCTCTCCACAATAAGGCCTCAGCTACTTCTGACTTTGTCTCTGACCACCCTCATGTCACTCGCTCTGCTCAGTCACCACCCTGCATTGGCTTCCAACCAAGTTGTGTTTGCTTTTCCCTCTGCCTGGAATGTCCTTCCCCAGAGGATCATGAGGTTCCCTCCTCCCTCCTTTCCTCCCTTGAAGCCATTCTTAGGTCTCAGCTAAAACTGCCTTTGCTCTAAGGTCGTCTTCATTGTCTTTGACATGGCACCCTACTGTCTCCAGCACTCCCTCCTTATCCTTCTTCCCTGTTTTGTCTTATATGTATTTATTTTGAGATGGAGTCTCTCTCTGTCACCCAGGCTGGAGTGCAATGGCGTGATCTCAGCTCACTGCAACCTCCACCTCCTGGGTTCAAGTGATTCTCCTGCCTCAGGCTCCCAAGTAGCTGGGATTACAGATGTGCACCACTACACCTGGGTAATTTTTGTATTTTTAGTAGAGACAGGGTTTTGCCATGTTGGCCAGGCTGGTCTCAAACTCGTAATGTCAGGCGATCGATCCATCTGGGCCTCCCAAAGTGCTGGGATTACAGGCGTGAGCCACTGCACCTGGCCCCTGTTTTATGTTTTTTTCTCTACAGCTTTTACTCCCTATTGTATATTTTTGGCTAAGGGACCTTGGGGTCAACCCCAGGAGAATAGTGCTGGTGCTGGTGGACCAGGAGGGGCGCTCCTCATAACTTCACACATCTTCAAAGCTCGCTGGGACTGTACTGCGTTCTCATGATTTCATGCCCACAGTTACCTCCAGGGTGGTGGCTGAGCAGAGTGTGTGATGTGAGGGTAGTCGATGACAGAAGTAGCTGAGGCCTTGGTGTAGAGAGTTAGCCTTTTATTCTGGGAGAATTGAGTCTCTGGAGGGCTCTGCATAGAGCAGAGGCTTGTCATGGCCTGACTGAGGTTGTAGCCGGCTCACTGGGGCTACTGTGCAGAGAAGAGGCCATAACAACCTGGGCCAGAATTGGGAAGACTAAGGAGGCTACTGCAGTGGTCCAGGTGTCCAGCAATGAGTTGAGTCTATAGGGAAAGAAGTGTTGGTTGACAAGCTGTTCTGTCTCCATGTTCTCTCACCCCCAGGTTGACCACCCTGTCCCCATTGCTCAGCTGTGTTTTGTATTTTGTTATTCACAGCATTCAAACCACTCATGCAGGAGGCCTGAGATTATTTATCTGCAGGTCAAAGGGTTTGAATTGAGGGTGGGTGTATTAGAAACAATTAGACATTGTGGCCTCAGTTGCCTCCCCTTATTGTCCCCTGTCCCCCACCACCCACCCCCCTACACACCCACAGCACTCATTTTAACCCCTCAGTATGTCTTTTTCTTTTTCCTTCTTTCTTTCTTAGAGATAGGGTCTCACTCGTCATCCAGGCTGGAGTGCAATGGTGTGATCATGACTCACTACAGCCTTGACCTCCTGGGGTCAAGCAATTCCTCCATTCTCAGCCTGCTCAGTAATTGGGACTACAGGCGTGCACCACCACACCTGGCTACTTTTTTTTTACTTTTAGAGATGAGGTCTTGTCATGTTACCCAGGTTGGTGTCAAACTCCTGAGCATAAGCGATCTCCCCTCCTTGGTCTCCCAAAGTGCTGGGATTACCGGTGTGTACCGTCATGCCTGATAAATTTTTTAATTTTTGGAAGAGATGGGGTCTTGCTATGTTGCCCAGGCTGGTCTCAAACTCCTGGGCTCAAGCGATCCTCCTGCCTCAGCCTCCCAAAGTGCTGGGATTACAGTCCTGAGCCATCATGCCTGGCCCTCTCAGTATGTCTTTAATCCAGAGATCCTCTTTGGGATCTGAGACCCTTTAAGAGACTATTGAAGGCCACAGTGCCTTCCACTGGTGCCCATCTCTTAATCCACAGTTCCAGTAAGTTCACGCCTTCCTTGATGCCATTCACTGGCCCAAACCTTGGCTCAAGTCCTAGGCGCTCACTGTTAAGGCCTCAAGGAGGAGATCAGAAAAGCAGAACAGCAGCCCAGGAAACTCCTTTCCTGGCCACAGAGATGTTTCCAGATGGCCTGAGAAAGGGAGTGGTTGGTGTGGGCAGCTGTTATTACCCATGGTATCAAACCTTTGATCAAGAGGGGTGGAGAAGAATTGACTTTCTCAAATTCAAAGCTTCCTTCTGGCTCCACAGGCACCCCCGACAGGGGCCACCACACCCAAAGGCAGGAGTGGCAAATCCTGAGGGTATGGACTGGGGCCACAGGGAGGCTGTCCACGCCCTCAGGACTTGAGCCTACAAGGAAGGCCCTGGGGATGTTGCCCTGTCCCAGAGCCTGCACACCCACCTTGGGGGCACTGCCTCTCCTTAGGGTGACCTCAGAAGCAGTTGCAGAAGTTTCCAGTTCTGCAAAAGCCATCTGTGGGAGAACAGGAGCGGCAGGTTACCGCATACAAACTCTCCAAATGTTCTCATTAACTGTGACAGGTGGGGGCCACTCTTTATTTGAGGAAGAGGAAACTAAGACTCAAGGGGTTAATGAACTTTCCTGAAGTTAACACAGCTAGTCAGAGGCACAGTTGACATTAGCGTCTCCATCCATCTAGACTCCAGGCCTAAGCACTGACCGTCAGTGCTCTACGAGGCAGCACCTGGTGAAGCCACCTGTGCTCAGAGTCTTTAAGAGGGGCGCTAAGGAGGCTGCAGCCTTGTTCTGTGTAGGGTCAGATTATCTTACTGTTTCTTCTCTTTCGGCCCACATCTTACCCTTTGGGGTCACTGTGACTGATCCGTTGCAAAGGAGTCAGCCCTGGAAATGTTGACAATGAGCCCGTTTCCTGCCCCTCACCCCACACAGTGCTCCTTCCCATCCTTGCCCCTCTGCCCCTGGACCAGTTCCATGGGTCAGTATTTCTCTTAGAGCATGACTCTTGGAAAGAAAAACAGCATTTATCATTGAGATCATTAGACTGCAACGCTGAGAAGGTACTTATCAAACCACAAATAGAATCAGAGAAGGACTATATAGTCTCCCTTATCATGAGTATCTTATTTCTGATAATGCAACTGAAATCTGGTTTTGGAAGCCACATCACACAGGTTGCCTGTTGAGGTTACGGTCAACTGAACACCCATCCCTCCTTTGGTTCAATCCTTTCATTAAAGAAAAAGGGCTGGGCATGGTGGCTCACGCCTGTAATTATAACACTTTGGGAGGCCAAGGTGGGCAGATATCCTGAGCTCAAGAGTTAGAAACCAGCCTGGGCAACGTGGCAAAACTCTGTCTCTACTAAAAATACAAAAATTAGCTGGACGTGGTGGCTCATGCCTGTAATCCCAGATACTCAGTAGTCTGAGGCACAAGAATCTCTTGAACCCAGAAGGAGGTTACAGTGAGCCAAGATCACGCCACTGCACTCCAGCCTGGGAGACAGAGCAAAACTCTGTCTCAAAAAAAAAAAAAGGAAGAAAGAAAAGTGTTTGTTTATGTGAACATAAGAAAACAAACAATTTAAACGGTACCAAAGAGCCTAAAAGTCAGCGTCCTGCCTGTCAGCAGTTCATCTGAGACAAGCAGTGTTGCCAATTTCTTGTTTCCTTCTGAAGGTATTCTAAGCCTATTTCCTATCCCACTTAGCTTTGTACTTTTCTTTAAGACACGTTCTTCCCATATTATTACATATACACTTACTTTGTTCTTTTTTGAACAGTTCCCTCATTAATTTTTATTTATTTTTTTCGAGACAGAGTCTCACTCTGTCACCCAGGTTGGAGTGTGGTGGTGCAGTCTCAGCTCACTGCAACCTCCGCCTCCCAGGCTCAAGCGATTCTTTGTCCTGTCTCAGCCTCTCGAGTAGCTAGGACTACTGGTGCCTGCCACCATACCCGGCTAATTTTTGTGTTTTTAGTAGAGATGGGGGATTCACTGTGTTGGCCAGGCTGGTCTTGAACTCCTGACCTCAAGTGATCCACCCGCCTTGACCTCCCAAAGTGCTGGGATTACCGGGTGAGCCACTGTGCCTGGCCCCTCATCATTTTGGATTTCTGCATCATTTTCCATTGAGTGAATGTCCATCATTGATTTACCCAGGCCTCTGTCCATGATGTGTCTACCTTTTGCCGCCATAAACAAGCTTGTAGTGGTCCTCTGTATATCTGTCCTCATGCAATGTGTGACTCCCTCTGTGAGATGAAGTCCTAAAAATGGGCTTTGCTGAAAGAAAGGATTTATGCATGTAAAATCAATAAACATGGTCAGAATGTTCTCTTAAAAAGCCATGCTGGTTCCTACTTGCCGTGATGTCCAAGGCCTTTGAGCCCCACATCTTTGCTGGTACGGTTCCGCCTCTGTGCATTACAGATGATAAAATGAACCCAGAAAAAATGCAAGGGGCTCTCCAGATTTGCTCTGGAGAGAATCTGGTCACCTGACTCTGGTCAGCTGGCATCCAGCGTGTTCTTGCTAGACCAGCTGACCAGCATCCGTGGGCAGCATCCCCTTCCCTCTCCTGTCATGTGTGGGTCATCCTCCTTTCCAGTGCACACACGGACCCCTCCCTCTAGTTTCCTGCATCCCGTATTGCTAAGATTCTCAGAGGGGTGGCGGTCCCCTGGGAGTGGGCACAAGGAAACTTCTGACTGGCCAACAACTTACTCCCTAACTCCTCTGAGTGTTTGTAAAAATATAACTTTTCCTCCTGTAAATTGTAAGCAGTTTACATGTGATCCTCTACTGCTTTTTTTCCTTGATCTTTTGCATGTATTTTTTTTTAACTTTTTTTATTATTTCGGTAGTTTTTTAGGGAATAGGTGGTGTTGGTTACATGAATACGTTCTTTAGTGGTAGTTTCGGAGATTTTGGTGCACCCGTCATTGCAGCAGTGTACACTGTACCCAATGTGTAGTCTTTCATCCCTCACCCCCTCCAACCCTTTCCCCAAAGTCCATTGTACCATTTTTATGCCTTTGCATCCTCATAGCTTAGCTCTTATGAGTGAGAACATACAATGTTTGGTTTGCCATTCCTAAGTTACTTCACTTAAAATACTAATCTCCAATTTCATTCTTTTCTTTTCTTTTTTTTTCCACCTCAGAACATGCCACATTCTTTTCTTTTCTTTAACAGCTTAAGTTCACAGGCCAAGTGTTTCCTGTCTCTATTCCCAGGTACTCAGCAGGGTGAGGCGGGAGGGGGCCCCTTCTACCCTTTATCGGATGACTTTCACCCTCAGCCTGTTGCACTGTGATTGCAAGAAGGAATTATTTTTAACTTTATGAATAGGTCATGTGTTCACACGGACACTGTTGAAAAAAATCAATCTAAAGAGTATATGATAAAAAGTTCTGCTCCCACCCTGTCCCCCTTTAGTCTAATAATGTGCCTCCCCCAAAGCTAAAATATCACTTACTAGTGTCTTTCAAAGTTCTGTAACTATAAACAAATACGAACATATATTCGTTGAGACAGAGTCTTGTTCTTTTTTTTTTTTTTTTTTTTTTTGAGTCAGAGTCTCACTCTGTCGCCCAGGCTGGAGTACAGCGGTGTGATCTTGACTCACTGCGACCTCCGCCCCCCAGGATGGAGCAATTCTCCTGCCTCAGCCTCCCAAGTAGCTGAGACTATAGGCATTCACCACCATGCCTGGCTAATTTTTGTATTTTTAGTGGAGACGGGGTTTCACCATGTTGGCCAGGCTGGTCGACTCCTGACCTCAAATATCCACCCACCTGGGCTTCCCAAAGTGCTGGGATTACAGGTGTGAGCCACCATGCCCGACCAAGATAAAGTTTGTTCTGTGGCTCAGGCTGGATTGGAGTTGTGCAATCATGGCTGGGTTCAAAGCAATCCTCCTGCCTCAACCTCCCAAAATGCTGGGATTACAGACGTAAACTTACATCGTATCCCCTTCTTTTTAGTTACACAAAAGGTAGCGTTGCTTTGCACTTGGTTTTATCAGCAAACAATAATGTGTCTTGAAGATCATTCCCCTGCAGAGCAAAAAGAGCTTTCTTTTTTGTTTTATAGCTGCATAGTATTTCATTGTAAGGAAATTCCATAATTCATTTAACGAATCCTCTATTGATGGATATTTGGGCTGTCGCCCATGTTTTTGCTAGCACAAACAATGCCATAGTGAATAACATTTTACATTTTTGCATGTGCGCAAGCTTTCCAATTTCACATTGAAAAATAGGAACAGGCCAGGTAAATGGCCCATGGAGCCTTTCTGCAAGAGCAGCAACCAGGAAAATAAAAGGCTGGAGAACCACTGCTGGAACAGGTGCCACAGCTCCTGGTAGGGGTAGTAACTGTATCACAGCATCTTGTGAGTGACCTGTGGCTGTCCTCCAGTGCATGCCGAAGTTGGATTCTGGCACCTGTGGTTCGCTCTTCTTCATACTCTTTTCTTATTTTTGCCTACTTGAAATTCTTTTTCTTTTTAAATTTGAGACAGAGTCTTGCTCTGTCACCCAGGCTGGATTGCAGTGGTGCGATCATGGCTCAGGGCAACTTTTACCTCCTGGGTTCAAGTGATTCTTCTGCCTCAGCCTCCCAAGTAGCTGGGATTACAGGCACCCACCACCATGCCCAGCTAATTTTGGTATTTTTAGTAGAGATGGGATTTCACCATGATGACCAGGCTGGTCTCGAACCCCTGACCTCTGGTGATCCATGTGCCTTGGCCTCCCAAAGTGCTGGGATTATAGGTGTGAGCCACCACGCCTGACCATACTTGTAATTCTTGAAGTGAGCACCCCAGTCTGAGATCTTTCTCCTTTTTTTTTGATATTTACAAGGATGCAGCATGGGTTGCAGGCTTCATTTCTCAGCAGCCTGAGCCAAGGCACACATATAGGCCAAGCAGTTACCTTTCCAGGCAGTCAGAGTAGATTTAGCAAATGCTCTTGGAAGCAGCTGCCTTTCCCATCAATGCTTATTTGTTCTTAATAATGAAAAATGATGCTAGCATCCATTAAAAAAGAAAAGGCCCCCTCTTGTGAGCTCTACTGGACAAGTAAGCACTTGTTGTAGAGTCATCTGCAAGTGCGTGTGACCGGGAGACTGTGGGAAATGCCTCACTTCGCAGCGTTGGCTCCCAGCTGTTCTCTTGGGCAGTTTTAGTTTTGTTCCAAAGGTCAGAGGCAGAGGGTCCAAGCTTTTCCAACACAGCCCACATTTGGAAGTCGTGTAAACCTCATATTCATTCTTTGTAGAAGAGGTTTCCAGATTTTGTTCTTGAGTTATTGAATGATTCAAAGGTTCTGAATTCCACTACAGCTTCCCTGTGTTTTCGCAGTGAGGTTCAGCACATTTTGGTGTCAGCCGGTGCTTGGAAAATGTGGCCCTGTATTGGTGCCTGTTTATATCTGGGTTGCCTTTTTTTTTACAGAGGATAAATCTGTGGTTACTTCTACCCATCCCACATTGCTGTTAGCTGCCTCTGAAATTTCCCTCCCTCCACAAGCCTGGTGCTCAAGAACAAAAGCTTTGGTGCTAACTGGTTCTGGGGCGAATGTTTATTCAGAGGCGACCTGCTCTGTGACCTTGAGAAGGCCATGACCTTGAGCAAATGACTTAAGCCTTTCCGCTCAGTTGTTCATCAGCATGAAGGAGTTTAAAAAACCCCCCCACCTCATAGCAGCATAGGAGTCGATGTAAAGTGCATCGTGCCCACACGTAATGCCTGTCATAGTGAATATTTACTCTCAAAAAAGATTTTTTATTTTTCATTTTTTTTTTAAATAAAGATGGGATCTTACTACATTGCCCAGGCTGGTCTCAAACTCCTGGCCTCAAGTGATCCTCCCACCTCAGCCTCCCTAAGTGCTAGGATTACAGATGTGAACCACCATGCCCAGCCTATAACTTTTTTTTTTTGGAGACGGCGTCTTGCTTTGTAGCCCAGGCTGGAGTGCAATGGTGGGATCTCAACTCACTGCAACCTTTGCCTCCTGGATTCAAGCAGTTCTCTCAGCCTCCCCAGTAGCTGGGATTATAGGCACCTGCCCACCATGCCTGGCTTTTTTTTTTTTTTTTTTTTTTAATAGAGATGGGATTTCACTGGTTGGCCAGGCGGGTCTCAAAGTCCTGACCTCAAGTGGTCTGCCCACCTTGGCCTCCCAAAGTGCTGGGATTACAGGTGTGAGCCACTGCACCCAGCCTACTGTTAATTAAGAATTGTTTATGACTTCTCTTCTCTGCACTTTTTCATAACCTTGGTGTTTTTGGGTGCCTGGATTGTGTCATTTTTGAACCACAGGACTTTGACTCATGGGTATTCCTCAAGAGATCCCAATAACTATATTTCTCACTGGTTCATTGAGATGTAATTTACATACCACACAATTTACCCACTGTACATGTACAGTTAGATAATTTTTATAAATGCACACCGCTGTTCAGCTGCCTCTACAATCCAGTTTTAGAATACATCCACCACCTCCCAAACTCCCTTGGGCCTACTGGGAGTCAAGCCCAGCTCAGCTCCAGACAACCATTGACATGCTTTTTGTCTGTAGTTTTCTTGATTTTTTTTTTTTTTTTTTTTTTTGTGACGGAGTCTTGCTCTGTTGCCAGGCTGGAGTGCAGTGGCACGATCTTGGCTCACCGCAGCCTCCGCTCTCCAGGTTCAAGCGATTCTCCTGCCTCAGCCTCCCGAGTAGCTGGGACTACAGACGGACGCCACCACGCCCAGCTAATTTTTGTATTTTCAGTAGAGACAGGGTTTCACCATGTTGGCCAGGATGGTCTTGATCTCTTGACCTCCTGATCCGCCCGCCTCAGCCTCCCAAAGTGCTAGGATTACAGGTGTGAGCCACCGTGCCCAGCCTAGATTTTTCATATGAACTATGTAGTCTGGTGAATCACTTCTTTCACTCAGTGTAATGCTTTTAAGGTTCATCTATGCTAAAGCGTTTTGCAGTGTTTTGGTCCTTTTTATTGCTGAGTAGATATACCATATTTTACCCATCCTAATCACATACAGGTTGACTACATGTAACTCTAAGTTGTTTTTTAAAAATGGATAAATGTGAAATAAGAAAGTTGGGGCCAAGCATAGTTGCTCACGCCTGTAATCCTAGCACTTTGAGAGGTCAAGGCCAGTGGATTACAAGGTCAGGAGTTCAAGACCAGCCTGGCCAACATGAATAAACCCCATCTCTACTAAAAATACAAAAAAATTAGCCGAGTATGGTGTCAGGCACCTGTAGTCCTAGCTCCTCAGGAGGCTGAAGCAGGAGAATCACTTGAACCTGGGAGGTGGAGGTTGCAGTGAGCTGAGATCACGCCACTGTACTCCAGTCTAGGTGACAGAACAAGACTCTGTCTCAAAAAATAAAAAATTAAAGAAGAAAGTTGGACAGAATGATTCAGTCTCACTTGTCACCCAAGCTGGAGTGCAGTGACACAAACTTGACTTCACTGCAGCCTTGACCTCCATGGTTCAAGCGATCCTCCCACCTCAGCTCCTCCCCGCCCAACCACCAAGTAGTGGGGACTGCAGGTGTATGCCACCACGTCCAGCTAATTTTTTCTTTCTTTCTTTCTTTCTTTTTTTTTTTTTTTTTTGTGGGGACAGGGTCTCCCCATGTTGCCCAGGCTGGTCTTGAACTCCTGGACTCAAGTGATCCACCCACTTCATCCTCCCCAAAGTGCTGGGATTACAGGTGTGAGCCACTGCGACCAGCCAGGTCTTTAAAAATAGAATAATGTCCAGACCCTAATTTGGGAGAAACAGGATGTCAAGGGATGCAGGACAAGGGAGTAAATGAATTAGGAAATGTAGACCAGCATCTGAAGGACATATAACAGGTGTTAGCAGTGGTCTCTCTGCATGGATGGGTTTGTGAATACTTTGTGTGACTGGATCTTTTTTTTTTCTTCCTTCCTTTTTTTTTTTTTTTTTTTTTTTGATAAAAGCCTTATCGAAATAACCACATAGCATACATTATACCAATTTAAAGTGTAGAATTTAACAGTTTTCCTTATAGTCACAGACTTAAGCAGGCGTCATCACAATCAATTTTGTAATATTTTCATCACCTCCAGAAGAAATCCCTCACTCTGTAGTTGCCACTGCCCAAGCCCTGAACATCTGGATTCAGTTAGTCTGAGGCAGGGGCCCTGCCTGAGTAGTTTTAAAAAAATGCCCCAGGAGGCCAGGTGCAGTGGTTTGCGCCTATAATCCCAGCACTTTGGGAGGCTGAGGCAGGTGCATCACCTAAGGTCACGAGTTAGAGACCAGCCTGACCAACATGGAGAAACCCCGTCTCTACTAAAAATACGAAAAAAAAGGCCGGGCACGGTGGTGCCTGACTGTAATCCCAGTTACTCAGGAGCCTGAAGCAGGAGAATTGCTTGAACCCAGGAGGTGGAGGTTGCAGTGAGCTGAGATCACGCCATTGCATTCCAGCCTGGGAAACAAGCATGAGACTCCGTCTCAAAAAATAAAAGTGTCCCAGGAAAGTCTCTGTGCAGCACATGTTAGACCCTGGATGGAAATGATGTTAGGAGGCATTTTGGTCCATGCTTTATTTCACCAGTGGGAATCTAAACCGCAATTACCACTGCCTATGAGGGCCCAGGACTTGGTTTCCCACCTCTCAAGCCTGTCAGCTGCCCTTTCCTGCTTGTAGCAGCAGGGGGTTAGGGAAGGAGGGATTTAGCAGCTTTGGAATTCAGTACATGGGGCCCTCCCTAGCCTCGGGAAATCCAACAGAAACAAAAAGGGGGCAGAAACTTCAATGATTTTCTTTCTAATCAATAAGCAAACAGTTCCTAGAGTTGCCCAACCTGACCGCAGGAATGTTTCCTGGGTTGCAGTCCATGAGAATGATCAGTTAAGGCCTCTGTTTCGCCAGACAGGACGTCTGTGTGTTTCACATACAGCCACAGCTGGGACAAGAAAGCCCCTCCAATTTGGTGTGGAAGCCAGAGGACCTCTCCATTCTCCTTATTCTTTTTGAGGAAACCAAACGCATTTCCCTCCCTAAGACAGGTGGGGAAGTGGTCCCCCTCCAGCCTCTGCCTCTGTGGGACGCCTGATATTACTGCCAACTCCTTGCTAGAATGGAGATTAGTTGTTTCTCTCCCCTCCTCTTTAAAACAAATTGAGATGAGATTTCTTGCCAGTTGGTGTTGACTCTGGAAAATTGAAACCAAGCAGCCGGTTTTGACTTGAGCAGAGAAGCAGCCCCAGCTTCTCTAGTCAAGGCACCAGATCCCAATCCAGGCAGGAATATTGAGATGAAACTGGGTGGGGTCGTTAATCCATGGGCACTGGCTGTTTCTGCACTCTCTGGGAGAGGGCTGGAAAGAAAATCATTTAAAACTAAGTTCTCTTCTGGCCTTGTTGTCAAGAACAGCATGGGGCATGGGGAGGCAATCTGGCCCTCAGGAACAAGAGCTAACCTTTCTCTTAGACATGTGCTAAAATAATGTTAATTCTGCTAGAATGTCGGCCCCAGGTGGGCAGGAGTTGATGTCTGTTGTGTTTGTGGCTGGATCTTCAGTACTAGAACAGGCTGCCCCCCATGTGGGAGGCATGCACAGAGTAGGTGTGCAGGCTTTGAGTAGACTTGGAACTGTTACCCTACACACTGCCTCCTGGCTCTCTCCCTCACTTCAGCACATAGCTCGAAGCTGGGGCAGTCTCTTTCACTTACCTTTATTCCCTAATATACCTTAATATTCCCTAAATGCCCTTTTTTAAATTAAGTTGCCCTGTCTCTCTCATAAAGCCCTTGGAAATTACTTACCTGCTTATATTTCTCTATTACACTTTTCATTCCTGATACTTTTTTCTTTTTCTTTTTTCTTTTTTTTGAGACAGCATCTTGATCTGTTACCTAGGCTGGAGTCCAGTGACACAATTACAGCTCAGTGCAGCCTTGACCTCCTGGGCTCAGGTGATCCGCCTGCCTCAGCCTCCTAAGTAGCTGGAACTACAGGCATGTGCTGTCACACTCAGCTAATTTTTAATTTTTTGTAAAGATGGGGTCTTGCCATGTTGTTCAGGTTAGTCTCAAACTCCTGGGCTCAAGTGATCCTCCCACCTTGGCCTCCCAAAGTGCTGGGATTACAGGCATGAGCCACCATGATACTTATTGATTTACTTGTTAATTATCTCTTTGACTTTGGAATGAAAGCCCCATGAGGGCAGGGACTTTGCTTTGTCCGTTGCTGTATTTCTCAGGCCTTAGAATGATGCTTGACAAAGAGAGTAAGGGCTCAATAAAGATTTACTGAAAGTCCTTGAAGCAATCCCTTAAAGGAGGTGGGGACGTCTGCCTTTATATTTTATTTATTTACTTTTTTGAGATGGAGTCTCGCTCTGTTTCCCAGGCTGGAGTGCAGTGGTGTGATCTCAACTCACTGCATCCTCCACCTCCCAAGTTTAAGCGAGTCTCCTGCCTCAGTCTCCCAAGTAGTTGAGGCTACAGTGCACACCACCACGCCCGGCTAATTTTTTGTATTTTTAGTAGAGACAGGGTTTTGCCATTTGGCCAGGGCTGATCTCAAACTCCTGACCTCAGGTAATCTGCCCGCCTCGAGCTCCCAAAATGCTGGGATTACAGGTGTGAGCCACCGCACCTGGCCGTCTGCCTTTCATGCAGTGCGGGACCTGACACTTGAAGGAGGTTACAGTAACTTGCCATGGCAGCACCTATGAAGCAATGCTGGGACTTGCACCCACCTTAGTCTGACCCCATTCAAACGAATGTAAAAATATAAACACTGTTTTTTTTTTTTGAGATGGAGTCTCACTGTACTGCCCAGGCTGGAGTGCAGTGGCATGATCTCGGCTCACTGCAACCTCCGCCTCCCAGATTCAAGTAATTCTCCTGCCTCAGCCTCCTGAGTAGCTGGGATTCTAGGGACCCGCCACCATGCCCAGCTAATTTTTGTATTTTTAGTAGAGATGGAGTTTCGCCATGTCAGTCAGGCTGGTCTCAAACTCCTGACCTCAGGTGATCCACCTGCCTCAGCCTCCCAAAGTGCTGGGATTATAGGCATGAGCCTAAATATTGACTTTTAACCAATTCCAGAAGTGCCATTCATGACCCTTCCCCTGGGCTGATTCCGATTAACACCCATGATGTTTGCCAGTAGAGAAGGTAACAGCATTCGTCTGAGCAGAACCATGATAGGGTTCAAAAAGACACCTGTTGCCAGCGTGACCAAGTCGCTTGAGTAACCTTAAAGGGAAAAAGTCAAAGGCGATGGCTTATACCTTTAGCCTTGTTTCTCCCACTTCAGAAAATAAAGGGTAAAGGGTCATGGGCTAATTTTTCCTTAATCTTTAATGTCAATGTTTTCTCTCTCCACCCCTTGTCTGTTTTGATGGGGACAGAAGCCAAGGGGACTTTGCTTCCTGCTTCCCATCCAGGCAGACCTCATTGTTGACATCTGTTTTCAGGGGATAGCTCAGTGAAGACAGAGACCATATATAATTTGTTCTGGGCAAGGACATTAAGGGGAGGTTAGAAGGAACTTGATAAGCTTCATGCAAATAAACTTCCAGTTCCTAGGAACCCATGGGGGTCACCTGTCAACAGGGGTGCAGGAGCCTCAGCTGCTGCCCCGAGAGCACATTGCATGGATGTTTTGGGCATGTTGAGAGTCACGCTTGTGCAACATGATACTCCAACCTGCTTATCTTACCTGGAAAAATGCTGAAGTTGATGCTGGCAGTTTAGAGGAACTTTGACTTATTTCAGCTTATGTACAGTGGTAACATACAGCTGGACCTTCTTGAAACTGAAGTATAATGCTTCCTCCTCTGTGTGGCTGTTGGGATATCCTTAGGTTTCTCTGAGGCCTGAAACTGGATTTCCAAGGCTCAATTTTCATCCAACAAGAGAGAGGGAGTGTGTATAATGATCCTTCTGCTGCTATTCTCATTCAAGTTACTCTCCAACTGTCCTAGTCTTCTGTGAGAACTAACTTCTCAGTATCCATTCAGCTAGCAGACTTGCAAATGGATCATCAGTTCTAAGAGATAGGCTGTCTGGTGAGTCCTGGCGGTTAAGTAGTATCAGACCACAGCTTAAGTCACTTCATAGCTGTGGAACTTGGTTAAGTTCCTTCTTTGTTTCCCCATTTAAAAAAAGGGATGCTAAATCCCTACCACACAGAACTATTTTATCTAATAAGGATATAGATTGTTGTTGTTGTCCAGAGTTTTGGTTTTTGTTTTGTTGCTTTTCTTTTCTTTCTTTCTTTCTTTCTTTTTTTTTTTTTTTTTTGGATATACAGGGTCTCACTCTGTTGCCCAGGCTGAGTGCAGTGGTGCCCTGACAGCTCACTGCAGCCTTGACCTCCTGGGCTCAAGCAATCCTCTTGTTTCAGTCTCTTGAGTAGCTGGGACTACAGACACACACCACTGCTCCCAGCTAATTTTTGACTTTTTTTTTGTAGAGACAGGATCTCGTTATATAGCCCAGGTTGGTCTCAAACTCCTGGACACAAGCAATCCTCTTGTCTCTGCCTCCCAAAGTGTTGGGTTACAGGCGTGAGCCACCATACCTGGCCTTGTCAATAGTTCTTAGCAGCAAATGGATGCATACCATTAGAGACTTATCAAGTGAGAGTCAGTCTTCTTGGTAGAACTTGCATCTCCTTTTCAGCATGCCCCAAATGTGGACAAACTGGAGGCCTGATTATCCTTTCCTTTGCATTTTTATTTTATTTTATTTTATTGAGATGGAGTCTCCCTTTATTGACCAGGCTGGCGTACCGTGGTGCAATCTCAGCTCACTGCAACCTCCACCTCCTGGGTTCAAGCAATTCTCCTGCCTCAGCCTCCTACGTAGCTGGGACTACAGGCACGTGCCACCACACCCAGCTAGTTTTTTTGTATTTTTAGTAGAGACAGGGTTTCACCATATTGGCCAGGCTGGTCTCGAACTCCTGACCTCATGATCCGCCCCCCTCAGCCTCCCAAAGTGCTGAGATTACACGCGTGAGCCACCACACCTGGACTGCATTTTTATTTTAAAAAAATTTTTGGGCCGGGTGCAGTGGCTCACGCCTGTAATCCCAGTACTTTGGGAGGCCGAGGCAGGTGGATCACGAGGTCAAGAGATCAAGACCATCCTGGCCAACATGGTGAAACCCCCTCTCTATTAAAAAAAAAAAAAACCAAAAAAAAAATTGTTACTTTAATTTTTATTACCATTATTTTAGAGCTGGGTCTTGCTTTGTTACTTAGGGTGAAGTGCAGTGTTACAATCATAGCACACTGCAGCCTCTACTCCTGGGCTCAAGCAACCCTTCTGCCTCAGCCTCCCTAATAGCTGGGACTACAGGTGTGCCAACATGCTGGGCTAACTTTTTAGATTTTCTTCTCTTGGTAGAAAGTGAGGTTTCACTATGTTGCTCAGGCTAGTCTTGCATTGGTAAACATAAAATTACATTTTCTGCTGAGCATGAATGATCAGTGAACCTGTAATGTTTACTGATTTCATGAACGCACATTAAAAGGACACATTCCAGAATCCCCAGTGTCGTCTAAGGAAATAGTCAACCTAGAAGGAAGTCTTATAGGCGGCAGTATCTGTGGAGATGGAGTTGGAAACACTGTCCCTAACCAGCAAAAAGAAAAACGCCTAACTAGCTGAATGAGGCTGTGTCCCCAGGATTCCTAATCTATCAAGTTAGATTTCATTTTCTTTTAGTTTAAGAGACAGCATCTCGCTATGTTGCCCAGGCTAGTCTCAAACTCCTGGGCTCAAGTGATCCTCCTCAGCCTCCAAAATGCTAAGATTATAGGCGTGAGCCACTGTGCCTGGCTGATTCTCTGATCTTTTTTTTCTTTGTTTGTTTTGAGATGGAATCTCCCTCTGTTGCCCACACTGGAGTGCAACAGTGCAATTTCAGCTCACTGCAACCTCTGCCTTCCAGGTTCAAGCTATTCTCCTGCCTTAGCCTCCTGAGTAGCTGGGATTACAAGCGCCAGCCATCACAGCCAGCTAATTTTTTGTATTTTTAGTAGAGACGAGGTTTCACTATGTTGACCAAGCTGGTGTCAAACTCCTGACCTTAGGTGATCCACCTGCCTCAGCCTCCCAAAGTGCTGAGATTATAGGCATGAGCTACCATACCTGGCCAGTTCTCTGATCTTGTCCTCCAATTCGTGTGCATAACTGAGGCTGGGTCTCAAGTTCAGATGGTCTTTGAATAAAGCTAAATGCAGTGTTCTTTGGTGTATGCTGTGGGAAGTATTCTGATGAGAGGGAGGCAATCCATAATGTGCCCCTTTGTGTGCAGTGTGGGCAAAACACTGCTTCCAACTAGTTGCTTCTAAGACGCTGGGTTAGCACACTGGTTACCAAATAACTCAACTGTGGTTAGCTGCCTTTCATAGCAGACCCCTGTCCTTAAATCCCAACATCTTCTGAAAATAACATAGAGGCTTTTGAGACTGTCTTGTTTCTACCCACTCACATTCCAGTTATGGGACCAGGCGGGTGTGGGAGAAGAAAAGGGATCGTCAAAGTGGGACTGTTCTGTGTGGCATGATGGCAATTTCAACCAAGGAATGTTGCTGAGTGCTCAGAGCCTGCTCCCGGACCAAAAGCTTTTCATGAACTTGGGTTTCATTGGTATTTGAACATCAGACATCTCTCTAGGGTCCACTGATGAAAGCTACTACTTTTGCCCAGTAGGCTAGAAAGTAGGACATTGTAGGTTGAATAACAGTATGCAGGGATCACAGGGTCTTAAAAACACTTTTTAAAAATCATTCTTAGTAATTTTTGTCATTTAAAAAAAGGAATTCATTCTAATGTAACAGGCAATATAATACAAAGATGTATAAGGAAAATATGTTATTATTGTTTTAAACTGCCTCCTGGCCAGGCACAATACTTTCATTTGTAATCTCAGCACTTTGGGAAGCCGAGATGGGTGGATCGCTTGAGGCCAGGAGTTTGAGACCAGCCTGGCAACATGGTGAAAATTTGTCTCTACTAAAAATACAGGTGTGGTGGTGAGCACCTGTAATCTCAGCTACTCAGGAGGCTGGGGCAGGAGAATCGCTTGAACCCAGGAGGCAGAAGTTGCAGTGAACCGAGATGGTGCTATTGGACTCTATCCTGGGTACAGAGTGAGACTCTGTCTCAGGAAAAAAAAAAAAAAAAACTTTCCCACATGGAGATGGCTAGTAGTAGAGTCTTAGCTCCTTTTATTAGGATTTGGTTTTTACACCAAGTGACCAAATAAGTTTATGAAAGGTGGGCATGCTGAGTTAAAGAATACTTACACCCTTACTAGCTTTATTCTTGTTAGCTTTTCATCATGGAAACGTCAAAATACACCCAATCCCTATATACTGATCCTCTAGTTTGAACATTTTGCTGCTCTTTTTCCTCCCACTTTCTGGGCTCAGAGACAGCCCAGCCCTCGCCAAGGTTACAGTAAACTTCCCAGAGGCTTCCCAGAGCTAGAGAACCTTTCAGTCTTTACTGTAATTTCCTCTAATCAGCCCAGAGAATCAGGTTGTGTGGGGACATAATGAGTCTTGCGAGCACCTGGAATTCAGGTTGGGGCTTCCCGTCATACTTATGCTGTCACTTCTCAAAGGGTAGGGCTTAACCACCATTAAGACAAGGTACCCCAAAGCAGGTTAAGTGCCTTGCATCAAGTTATTTGCAAAACCATTTTCATTTTTTTAGGCCACCACCCTTGGCAAGTCCAATCATGCTTGTCTCAACTTTCACTGCCTAGATTTGGGAAGGCAGGATAAAGGAATTCAGTGCAGCCCTCATTCCCTGTTTACGTGACAAGCCCCCAGAGATGACCCAGTTGCCCCATTACCTCTGCCGGGGGTGGAGGAGGGCTCTTTGAAGAGCATCTGGTTTTGCTAGTTTGAAAAGAAATTCCTATTTTAGACTTAAGAGGATGCTATCTGCCCATCCTTTAAGGACTTGACTTCCTTCTTGATTCTTTCATCATCTCATGGCTCAGCTGTTCAGTTAGCAAATACTTGTCTACCCAAATACACAGAAATAAGTCATCTCCTCTACTTGCATTGCTTTTCTTTTCTTTTTAAATTTTATATATATATATATATATATATATATATATATATATATATATTTTTTTTTTTTAAGATGGGGTTTCACCATGATGGCCAGGCTGGTCTTGAACTCCTGACCTCAGGTGATCCACCCACCTCGGCCTCCCAAAGTGCTAGGATTACAGGCGTGAGCCACCGCACCTAGCCTGCATTGCTTTTTAACTTAGAAAATGTTATCACAAGGGGCCAGGCGTGGTGGTTCACGCTTGTAATCCCAGCACTTTGGGAGGCCGAGGTGGGCCGATCACGAGGTCAGGAGTTCAAGACCAACCTGACCAACATGGTGAAACCCCATCTCTACTAAAAATACAAAAATTTGCTGGCTGTGGTGGCACGCTCCTGTAATCCCAGCTACTCAGGAAGCCAATGCAGGAGAATCGCTGGAACCCAGAAGGCAGAGGTTGCAGTGAGCTGAGATTGTGCCACTGCACTCCAGCCTGGTGACAGAGTGAGACTCCGTCTCAAAAAAAAAAAAAAAAAAATGTCATCACATTCACTGACTTGGTTAATCTTCACAAAACCCTAAAGAGGTAGCCTCAAACAGTGGTGATAACCTTCATGTTATAGTAGATAAAGCCAAGGCCCATAGGGGTTTAGCAATTTGCTATGGCCATCCAGCAAGAACATGGCAGAATCTGGGTTTATAATCCAGTCGCAGACTCTGAGTCCAGCCCTTTTTCCTGGTCTCTGTTCTTCCCATCATTTATTACAGCTCCCCCCTGCTCACCCCACCCTTCCCTTCAAGCTGGGGAAGTAAGTTATAGACCCAATCTAAGGGCTGACAGGGTAGGGGTGGGGCCTGGTGGTGATTTTTTTTTTTTTTTTTTTAACTGGGAGGGAGGATCAGGTGGGTGACTGTAGGACCCAGCTCCCTTCCCGTGAACAAACTCTTCGTGGTTTGGTTGCTCACTTTATTTGCCAGGTAGCAGACCCCAGCTATTGCATGGAGTAGCCTCCAATCCCATCCTTGGGATCCTAGCTTGGAGGCAGAATCTTCCTTTAAAAGTAATCAAGGTTGGCTGGACACCGTGGCTCACGCCTGTCATTCTAGCACTTTGGGAGGCCGAGGCGGGAAGACTGGTTGAGCCCAGGAGTTCAAGACCAGCCTGGGCAACATAACAAGACCCCATCTCTACAAACAACAAATAAAACCAACAATAAAAACAAACAACAAAACCAAGGCCTTAATAGAGTCTCTCCAGAGAGAAGAGGAGCCAACCATGGGACTATAACCCATGTTAAGGGCCTGTCTTAGCTCGGCCATTTACTAGTTTCGGGGTGTCAGGTAAATTTCTTAACCTCTGTGAGCCTCAGTTTCATCTTCAAAATGGAGAAAATCTGGTACTTCCCCTCTCACCCCCAAACGTGGTCTTATTTTTCTCGGGCATGGGCAGGGCTGTTGGCTTCAGAAATGTTTGCAAGGGTGGCCCCTGGTGGAAGAAATGAGAACTGCTGCCCAGGCATCAGGGATGACCTCAGGGCTTTCTGGCAGAAACCTGATCCTCTTGTCTAGCCTTGTAAAATAGTCAGGGCAGCAGGAATTTTTATAAAAGAGCACTTGGATGAAATGGAAATTCCATCAGACAATTATTTGAAAGGGAGGAAAACAGGCCAAGCTGAGAGTTTCCTAGAATGAATGGTTTTATCGACTATTCCCCTCTGCCTGGAAGCCTCTTTGAGCCAGGCTTCTGCAAGGCTGGCTCCTTCGGGTCCCAGCTCAGGTGGCCCTGCTCAGAAAGGCCTGCTCTCACCATGCAATATAAGTTACCTCTTCAGCAAACTCCTTTCTCCTCTGTCACTCTTATGTCACCCTCTTATTTTACTTTCTATTCCTTACCACTGCCTGAAATTACAAGTTTCGGTCTTTGTCCATTTCTTCCACAGTAGTGTAAGCCCAGTGAGAGTGGGAGCCTTAACTATCCTCATCACGATTTTCTTCTCACAGTCCAACATTGTCTGGCATATAGCTTGATGGTCACCTATTTAAATGAGTCCTTTGAGATTCTAATGTGTAGTGTAGACGCTTCAACCACAGCTTCTCCAGCTTTAGGGTATTAATACTATTTAAAGTTTTAATACTTTATTTTTATTTGATTTGATTTTATTTTTGAGAAGGAGTCTTACTCTTGCCCAGGCTGGAGTGCAGTGGTGCGATCTCAGCTCACTGCAACCTCCACCTTCCAGATTCAAGAGATTCTCCTGCCTCAGCCTCCCGAGTAGCTAGAATTACAGGTGCCCGTCACCAAACCTGGCTAATTTTTTTTTTTTTTTTTTTCGGTATTTTTAGTAGAGATTGATTTCACCGTGTTGGCCAGGCTGGTCTTGAACTCCTGACTTCAAGTGATCTGCCCACCGTGTCCTCCCAAAGTGCTGGGATTACAGGTGTGAGCCACCACAACTGGCCTTTTTTTGTTTTTTTTTTTTTGGAGATGGTCTCACTTTGTTGCTCAGGCTGGAGTGCAGTGGTGTGATCACGGCTCACTGCTGCCTCAATCTCCTGGCCTCAAGCGATACTCCCACCTCATCTTCTCAAGTAGCTGGAACCACAGGTATGCACCATCACACCCGGTTAATTTTATTTTTATTTTTTGTATGTAAGAGATGGGGTCTCCTTATATAGCTCAGGCTGGTCTCAAGTTCCTAGGCTCAAATGATCCACCTGCCTCAACTTCCCAAAGTGCTGGGATTACAGGCATGAGCCACTGTGCCTGGCCAATATTAAAACTTATTAAAGTTTTAATACTTTAATAGCTATAGAGCTTTAAGTAGTTTTGTCTCTAAGCCATTGGTCATAACATCCTCCACCCAAGCAGTCCTTTTCTGTCTTTTGCATTTGTCTTGCTACCCTGTATGGTCAGGTTAAAGATTTTCCTATGAAACCTTCACCATCTCTCTTAAACTGACAGTGATCAGTTGATCAGTTTCTCCTCTGTGCCCCAGGCTGCAAGTAGGTAATAGCTCTTTGTTCCTCAGACATTAAGCATGTAATCAGCACTCAGTAACTACTGATTGACTTATCAATGACTTTTGTGGAATACTCATGGGGGCTGAATCAATGATTACTCAAAGCTACATTTGTTTTTAAAATTTTTATTTAATGTTTATTATGTGCAAGGTGCTGTTCTATGTACCTTAAAACAATCCGTGATCACACCACTGCACTTCAGCCTGGGTGACAGAGTGAGGCCCTGTCTCAGAAGAATAATAGTTACTATTGTTCCCATCATTCTACACTTAGGTAGACTGAGGCACAGAGAGGTTAAGTAACTTGCCTGAAGTCACAGAGCTCATAAGTGGCAGAGTCGGGACTTGAACCCAGGTAGTTTGGTCTAGAGTCTACTTTTAACCATTATTCCATGCTAGCGCTCTCATTATCTGCTACTGTTGTTCTAAATGTAAATGCCTTATTTAAATGTAGATTACCCATAGCATCTTATTATTAGGCACCAATTTCTGGGCACAATAGGTCTTCAGTCTCAGTTATTGTAGTGATCTGGTCTCATGCTGACTGGCAAGAGTCATTGTACTGAACAGCCTCTTTTTTTTGTTATTGAAAAAGAGAAGTTATGGCCAGATGAGGTGGCTCACACTTGTAATCCCAGCACTTTGGGAGGCTGAGATGGGCGGATCACAAGGTCAGGAGTTCGAGACCAGCTTAGCCAACATAGTGAAACCCTGTCTCCACTTAAAAAAATACAAAAATTAGCCAGGCATGTTGGTACATGCCTGTAGTCCCAGCTACTTGGGAGGCTGAGGCAGGAGAATCACTTGAACTCCGGAGGTGGAGGTTGCGGTGAGCTGAGATCAAGCCAGTACACTCTAACCCTAGCAACAGAATGAGACTCCATCTCAAAAGAAGAAGAAAAGAACAAGTTACCTTTTTTTTTGAGATGGAGCCTTGCTCTGTTGCCTGGGCTGGAGTGCAGTGGTGAGATCTCACCAAAACCTCCGCCTCCCAGGTTCAAGCGATTCTCCTGCCTCTGCCTCCTGAATAGCAATTCAGGTGCCCACCACCACACCTGGCTAATTTTTATATTTTTAGTAGAGACAGGGTTTCACCATGTTGGACCAGGCTGGTCTCAAACTCCTGACCTCAGGTAATCCACCTGCCTCGGCCTTCCAAAGTGCTGGAATTACAGGCATGAGCCCCCACACCCGGCCAAGAAGTTACTTTCGAGGCAAGATAATATTTTCAATTGACAAGATGAGAGAGAAATCAGAGCACAATGAAGTCACCGTATAATTGTGAAGAACATTATGGCAATAGCTTTGTTGTTCTGTCCCAGGGTTATGCTTTGTTTTGTTGTGTTTGGTTTTGTGGGAGGCTTCTGGTGGGTGAATCAAGTTTGCTCTTTGGAGAAGGAATCCTCATATCTTTAATCTGTCCAATTTTCTAATCTCTGATTTTTGTCCTGCAGTGAGTTTTGAAGATTGCACCGGTCGACCAAGGACAGCCTACTTTTCTGTTGACTCCCGATTCAAAGTGGGCACAGATGGTGTGATTACAGTCAAAAGGCCTGTACAACTTCATAACCCACAGATCCATTTTCTGGTCTATGCCTGGGACTCCACCTACAGAAAGTTTTCCACCAAAGTCACGCTGCAGGCAGTGGGGCGCCCCCACCACCCCCATCATGTACGTTGGCATTTTTCTGAGAAGTTCGCTGTTGTTTTAGTCTGCTGTCTAATCCAGGTTTCTCAGCCTTGCTACTGTTGACATTTTGGGCTGAGTGATTTTGTGTTATAGGGGTTCTCCTGTGCACTGTGTCAATGTTTAGCAAGCATGTCTGTCCTTAACTGGTTAGACACCAGTAGCACTTCTACCAGTTATGACAACCAAAAGTATCTCCACGTGTTGCCAATGGCTCCTGGGAGAACAGATCAGCCCCAGTTGAGAGCTCGTGGTCTAACTGAGTAATTCTTGCTGGGGCTTTTGGGGTGTGGGGATCGGGTAGTGTGGAAGAGTGGGAAAGGCCTGGACACTGTCTGGGACTGAATCTCAGCCGTGTCATTTACTACTTGGGCAACACTGAAGGAGTTACATCACCTGTCTATGCTTGAGTTTCTTTATCTGTAAAATGGAGATAATAGTGAGGATGGAATTAATTAATACATGTGAAATGCTAGAAATACACAAGGTGTACTTAGCCATTGTTAGCTGTCTTTACTACTCCCCTCTTGGGGGAAGAATGAATGGAGCTGGATTCTTCTTTTTTTTTTTTTTAAGGCAGAGTCTCGCTCTGTGGCACGACTCACTGCAACCTCCACCTCCCTGGTTCAAGCGATTCTCCTGCCTCAGCCTCCTGAGTAGCTGAGATTACAGGTGCCCGCCATCATGCCTGGCTAATTTTTATATTTTTAGTAGAAGCGAGGTTTTGCCACGTTGGCCAGGCTGGTCTCGAACTCCTGACCTCAAATGATCCGCTTGGCTTGGCCTCCCAAAGTGTTGGGATTACAGGCATGAACTACTGTGCCCAGACAAGAGCTGGATTCTCTGATTGCTTTGCTTTTTGTGCTTCCAGTGGGAAGGGTCTTGGCAAGGAAGAAGAAGAACCAGTGGCAGCTCTTGCCCCATTAGACTGTACCCTCCACAAGACCCTTTCCCATTGTATTGGCAGCGCCTGGCCTGAGATCTGGCCCATACCAGGAACAGACAGACAGATGGATTGGCCATGAATGGAAGGATGGCTGTCTGCCTAGGTTCTTGGCAGGAATGTTTCTAGGGTTTGCTACCCGAAGCCAATCACCTTTGCCAGTTTCTCAGCTGCTCCCGTGGTGCTTCCTACCGAAATGTCTCTCTGGGGGATATTCTAGCTGGTCCTGCTTACTGCTTTGGAAGTGTGGAATGTGTTATAAGTGCCAAGGCCTGTGAGGTTGGAGCCTACTTTTCTCCCTAAAGGCTCTTGATATTCTTGAAACTGAATAGTCCTCCTGATAGATGCTGATTTTTCTCCCTGGTGTAATTAGACCAGAAAAATGAGGAATCTAATACTATAGGGCTATATTAACATAGCTCCTTGACTCAAAGTCTCCAAGGGACCCCATTATTCACATGAAAAAAATTCAGCACAGTGAGTCCTTGCCAGGCAGCTGTGTGTGGAAGCCTCTTATGATCCAGAGACAGTTTTATTTTATTTTTTTAGAGACAGAACCTCACTCTGTCTCCCAGGCTGGAGGGCAGTGGTGTGATCTCGGCTCATTGCAACTTCTGCCTCCTGAGTTCAAACAATTCTTCTGCCTCAGCCTCTCGAGTAGCTGGGATTACAGGTACCCGCCACCAAGCCTGGCTAATTTTTGTATTGTTAGTAGAGACAGGGTTTCACCACGTTGGCCAGGCTGATCTCAAACTCCTGACCTCAAGTGATCTGCCCGCCTCGGCCTCCCCAAAGTGATAGGATTACAGACGTGATCCACCATGCCTGGCCCAGGATACAGTGTTGATGGTCAGTTTTATATTTTGTTCCTGTGCTGGCATCAAATCTCAACAAAACCATAACTCAGTGTTTTCTAACCAGTCTAACCATCATCTGCATCATTACCTTTATTGAGCACTTACTGTGTTTCAGGCACTATTCTCAATGCTTTAAATGTGCAAGATCAGCATCTCATTGAGTCCTTCCAAGAATTCTATGAGATAGGTTCTACTATTATCCCCATTTCAGACATTAGGAAACTGTAGTACAGAGAAGTTAAGTAATATCTGCCTGGGATGAGGAGGTACTACCGTGAGGTTTCAAACCAGGCAGCCTAGCTCCAGAGCCTGCCCTTGGTGCAGGCTGGGCTGCCTCTAGGAGACACACACAGGATGTAGAGGGCAGAGGGTGTAGGCGTGTGTGCACGTGTGCACATGTGGCCATTGTGCAGCATTGGGGAAGGGTTCTGTGATGATACCTGGTCACATCTCACATGTATCTGGTGCCAAAAAAAAAGCCAGAAAATAGAGCTGAACTCAAACTTGGCAAGCAGTGATAAGTGACTGTGAGTTTTTATGTGGAGGGTGAGAGATGGAATTTTCCCCTGAAAACTTGACTGTGTTACCAGTAATCACTTTGAAACACTTAAACAATTTGGCAAATATTTTCCTTCCATTTTCAACTCTCTTATTTCCCTGCATGTGCATAAAGTTATCTTTATTGCACATGAAAACTGTTCAATACAAGTCTCAAAGGGTGTTTTTGGTTCCCATCCAACAGCTTCTGTTACAACAAATGGAAACTATATAGATATAATGATACAATGAGATTAAGATATTTGTATTGATCACAAAGTAGTTCTTAGTGCCAGTTCTCAAAATGTACTTGTTTTGGCTGATAATTCCACTTTGGGGACCTGTGTCCCCAGGGAAAACATAAAAGAGGCTAGGTGCAGTGGTGCACACCTGTTATACCAGCAAATTGGGAAGTCAAAGTGGGAGAATTGCTTGAGCCCAGGAGTTAAAGACCAGTTTGGGCAAGATGGTGACACCCTGCCTCTACAAAAATTCTAAAAAATTAAAAAATTAGGCACATGTGGTGTTGCATGCCTGTAGTTCCAACTACTTGGGAGGCTGAGGTCAGAGGATCACCTGAGCTCAGGAGTTCAAGGTTACAGTGAGCTTTGATCACTTCACTGCACTCCAACCTGGGTGACAGAACAAGACCCTGTCTCTATTTAAAAAAAGAAAAAGAAAAACACTGAAAACTCAAATATTCAGTTGTTGAATAAGCTCTGATAATTAATCATCAGAATATAATGTTGCTATTAAAAATCACATTATGGGCTGAGTGTTGTGGCTCATGCCTGTAATGCCAGCACTTTGGGAGGCCAAGGTGCTTGAGCTCACAAGTTTAAGACCAGCCTCGATAACTTGGCAAAACCTCACGTCTACTAAAAATAGAAAAATTAGTCAGTCATGGTGGTGTGCACCTATAGTCCCAGCTACTCAGGAGTCTGAGATGGGAGATGGCTTGAGCCTGGGAGGTGGAAGTTGCAGTGAGCAAGTTCTTACCACTGCACCCTAGCCTCAGTGATAGAGCCAGACCTTGTCTCAAAAATGACATTATATATGCTTGAAACAACTTGTAAATTATAATATCAAACCCTGAAACCAACACTTGTGTATACATAATGATTACTTGAGCTCTGGACACTAAGAAGGATAAAAAGAGAATGCAGTCTTTACGATGCAGCAAAGGGGTTCATTGGTTTTTGTTTTGGTTGGTCATTTTGGTTGACATATATAATTTGTCATTGATAAGAGACTGTATCATTAAGTTCAAATTGTACACTGCTCACAGAAGGCTGGACGCTGTCTGGCTAGGTTGGACTATTAGACCTGTACTATCTCTGCTGAATTGTCTCATCTTGTTCCTCATCTTCTTTCCTTTTAGGACTCTGTTCCTGGATCCCACGCAGAAGTGCTCACATTTCCCGACTCCTCTCATGGCCTGAGAAGACAGAAGAGAGACTGGGTTATCCCTCCCATCAGCTGCCCAGAAAATGAAAAAGGCCCATTTCCTAAAAACCTGGTTCAGGTAGAGAAAGAAGTTCTCTATTTCTCTGGGAGGGATTTGGCAGAGAAGTACCGAGGAGAGAAAGGGAAAAGACCCAATGTTGGGATCCTTTTTTACCAATTCTTTTTCTTTCATTTTATCTTCAGATCAAATCCAACAAAGACAAAGAAGCCAAGGTTTTCTACAGCATCACTGGCCAAGGAGCTGACACACCCCCTGTTGGTGTCTTTATTATTGAAAGAGAAACAGGATGGCTGAAGGTGACAGAGCCTTTGGATAGAGAACAAATTGCCACATACACTGTAAGTATCTCTTAGAAGTTTGTTGACACTGGGGTAACATCCGTCCAGGATTTTTTGGTCAACCCATGCTGGATCCCCATATCAGAGGCTCTGGACACATGATGAGGTTAACTTGACGTCTCTTGACCTGTTGCTAAGGAGAAATGACAGGAGAATGTGGGACAGATGTTAATTTTTCTCCTTGTCAGGAAGAAAGGAAGGAGAATCCTCATGTATCCTCATACATCCAGCACAAATTTAGACAAGATGTCAACTTGTTCTTGGGTCTAGAAGTCCCTGACCTAAAGGAAGAAAACAGTGATAATATAAGGGGGCAAAACCCATTTCTTGGGCTTGGCAGCAACAAGAGCTTAGGGAAGCCAAGAGGTCATTGTTTTTGTTTTGGTTTTGGTTTTGGATTTTTGGTTTTTTTGAGACAGGGTTTACCTATGTCACTCAGGCTGGAGTGCAGTGGTGCAGTCATAGCTCACTGCAGCCTGGACCTTCTGGGCCCAAGTGACACTCCCACCTCATCTTCCAGAGTAGCTGAGACTGAAGGCGCATACCACCACCCCCAGATAATTTTTGTATTTTTTGTAGAAACAAGATCTTGCTATGTTGCCCAGGCTGGTCTTGAAATCTTGAGCTCAAGCAATCTGCCCACCTCAGCTTCCTAAAGTGCTGAGATTACATGAGCCACCATGCCTGACCAGGAAGTTATATATTGATGCCAAATTCAGAAATATCTGGGGGAAATGCTAGACTAGAAGAACCAGGGCAAAGTTCACCCTGCTTGGAATAAGAGTTTTTTAGGCCCCCACCTTTGTCTCTAGGTCTGATGCCCTGGCCCTGGGAAATGGGAGGTCTGAGCCAGTGAGGGTATTCTCCAGCCCATGGGTTTTACCTTGTCATTGAAGCAGCAGCAGCGTATGTGTGAGAAAAGTCACCCACTGGGGGTCTCAGAGAGCAGGA
Source organism: Cheracebus regulus (assembly GCA_963574635.1). Lineage (NCBI taxonomy): Eukaryota > Metazoa > Chordata > Mammalia > Primates > Pitheciidae > Cheracebus > Cheracebus regulus. The sequence goes on from CAUYQU010036588.1 coordinate 65,456, forward strand.
AGGTGTGGCGGCAGGGAGAGGACACTCTGCTCTGGCTGGGCCCCTTCTCCCACGTTTTCTTCCTAATCAGAACTGAAGTTACCCTCACTTGGTTCTTTCAGCTCTTCTCTCATGCTGTGTCATCCAACGGGAATGCTATTGAGGACCCAATGGAGATTGTGATAACCGTGACGGATCAGAATGACAACAGGCCTGAGTTCACCCAGGAGGTCTTTCATGGGTCTGTCATGGAAGGTGCTCTTCCAGGTATATCCACTAATGAGAATCTGAATACCTAGAGGCCCTTAGGTTCTTTGGACCCCAAAGTGTTGTCCAATCCCAAATGTTGGGTAACTAAAGCTGACCATTCCTATGGACAGAGCTTCTTGGAAACCACCGTTGTGTCATATACATGTGTATAGCATTCTACCTATGGAAACATATAAAATAGGGACAGTTCAAGAACAATCTTCCTTTTTTATTATTAAAAAAATTTTTTTAGGCTGGGCATGGTGGTTCATGCCTAGAATCCCCGCTCTTTGGGAGGCCAAGGCAGGCGGATGACCTGAGATCAGGAATTCGAGACCAGCCTGGCCAACATGGTGAAACCCCCATCTCTACTAAAATACAAAAATTAGCTGGGTGTGGTGGCAGGCGCCTGTAATCCCAGCTACTTGGGAGGCTGAGGCATGAGAATTGCTTGAACTGGGGAGGTGGAGGTTGTAGTGAGCCGAGATTGCACCGCTACACTTTAGCCAGGATGACAGAGCAAGACTTCAACTCAAAAAATAAATAATTTTTTTTTAATAGAGACAGGGTCTTGCTTTGTTGTCCAGGCTACTCTCAAACGCCTGGCCTCAAGCAGTCCTCCCACCTCAACCCCTTGAGCTGCTAAGATTATAGGCATGAGCTACACCTGGCTAAGAACAACCTTCCTAATTAAGGAACAGCTCTTTGCCAATACCTTAAAGCCTTATACAATCCTCCTTGATCACGTTATTTTCTCTCCTCCATAAAGATAACCACACCCTGACTTTTTTGGTAATCATTCCCTTTCTTTTATCTATTACCATTTATGTATTTACACCTGTTTCAAAGTTTATTACAGACTCACGCTATACATATATTTCTGTAATTTACTTCTTTCATTCAGCTTTATAGACATAGGGTGCTTCTGTGTGGTCAGCCAGAGCACTGTTGAGAGAACTGGCTAGCCATATGCAGAAAACTGAAACTAGGTTCCTTTCTTAAACCATATACAAAAATAAACTCAAGATGGATTAAAGACTTAAATGTAAAACCCAAAACTACAAAAACCCTAGAAGAAAGCCAAGGCGATACAATTCACATTATATTGTCATTCATTTATTCTCATTGCTGTATAGTATTCTCTTGCATGATTATTTTAATATTTGTGTAAAACTGTTTATCCATTCCACCGTTGATGGAAATTGAGATTGTTTCTGTTTCTTGCTATTATGAGCGGTGTCCTCAGAACATTCCTAAATATGTCTCAGTGCAAATACACAAGAATTTCTCTAAGGTATATATCCTTAATAGTGGACAGCTCATTTGTAGGATATGCATGTACTCAACTTTAATAAATGGTGACAGTCTATTTTCCAGGATGATTGAACCAATTTATTCTCCCACCAGTAAATGTTAGACTTTTTAGCTTCTGCTAATTTGTTGAGTATGTAGTTGTTCTCCATGCAATTTAGAATTGTATTTCTGTGATTACTAATGGCTAAGTATCTTGTACCTTTGCTAGCCATTTGAATTTCCTCTTTATGACTTGTCTATTCAAGTTTTTTGCCCTTTTTTGCTGTTGGGCTAGTTGTATTTTTCCTATTGGTTTTATTTTATTTTTTTGAAACAAAGTCTTACTCTGTCACCCAGGCTGGAGTGCAATGGCACGATCACAGCTTGGCTCACTGCAGCCTCCTGGGCTCAAGCAATCCTCACACCTTAGCTACCCAAGTAGCTAGGACTACAGGCATGCGCCACCATGCCCACCTAAATTTTTTTACTTTTTGTAGAGACAGGGTATTGCCTGTAATCCAAGCACTCTGGGAGGCTGAGGTGGGTGGATCGCTTGAGCTCAGGAGTTTGAGACCAGCCTAGGCAATATGGCAAGACCCTGTCTCTACAAAAAATATTAAAAATTAGCAGGGCATGGTGGTGGCGTGTGCTTGGGACTACTTGTCTGTAGTCCCACCTATTTGTGAGGCTGAAGTGGGAGGATCACCTGAGCTCAGAAAGTTGAGGCTGCAGTGAGCCATGATTGTGCCATTTCACTCCAGCCTAGGCAACAGAGTAAGACACTGTGTCAAAAAAAAAAAGGTAATTTAGATGTTGTAGGTACTAGTCCTTTATCAGTGACATGTATTATAAATGTTTTCTTCCACCTTGAAGACAATGATCTCCAATGATCATTCTCTTTATGAAGATATGGCTGAGTTGGTGATTGTGGAAAATGTTGGTGTTTTTCTTACTTTACATGCCATTCACTCAGTATAAGAGACAGAGGAAAATGAGTTTAAGGTTATTTCTCCCCCATACTCTTTCTTCACCCCTCACCCAAAATAGGTTGGGAAAGATGAGCCCTCTGCACACAGCTCCGTTTGAGCTTTCTTCCTTCCCTAGCACTTTGGTAAGAATTCTAGGAATTAGAGAACGGGGGAACTCTGACATGGTACCACCCCCAGGTCCCCTCCTTTATCCCTCAGGGCAGAATTGGATTAAGCAGCACTGACCAGGTCCCCAAAGTGAAGCCTGTCTAAACCGTCTTCTCCTTGAACTCTTTTAGGAACCTCCGTGTTGGAGGTCTCAGCCACAGACGCAGACGATGACGTGAACACCTACAATGCCGCCATCGCTTACACCATCCTCAGCCAAGCACCTGAGCTGCCTTATGAAAAGATGTTCACAATTAATAAGAACACAGGAGTCATCAGTGTGCTCACTACGGGGCTGGACCGAGAGGTCAGGGGTCAGGAGGATCCAGAGGGTGTGAAGGACAAATGTGTATTAGCTCAATCCCATGAACAATGCAAAATCCTCCTAGGCCAGTTGCCAGTTAATATGGTGATGGTCTGAACTTTGCATCTGAGCTTCTGCCCAGAGGTTCTGTGCCTAGAAGATAGGCAGAATGGCGTGAAGAAGATGGTTAAATATTCTGGTTCCATGTGTTGGTCCGGGCTGGGCCAGAGGTGGCTAGTGGTCCTGGCCCTGACTTGGTTGTTGATTTCTCTGCAGAGTTTCCCTACATATACCCTGGTGGTTCAGGCTGCTGACCTTCAAGGAGACGGGTTAAGCACAACAGCAACAGCTGTGATCACAGTCACTGATGCCAACGATAACCCTCCAATCTTCAATCCCACCACGGTAATTCTGCAACTCCTTAGAGGATTTCCAAAGAAAGGTCTTTTGCTGTTCGTGAACTAAGTTTCACCACTGCTCACGGGTGAAGTCTTTGAAAATGCTCTCCAGACTAGTGAATGCTAACTTTAAACTGAAAAGCAAGCATCTTGGGGTGGCAGTTGTCTTCAGCCTCTTTTTTCCACCCTTGGTGTGGGGCCAGTTGGCACAAGATTGTAAAGTTGCAAAAAGTGCCTACTGATTTCATATCCTCATACTGTAGATTTTTATAGAAAATTTTACTGGGTTTCATTTCTTCATTGAACAAATATTTTGTAAGTTTCTATTAGGCACTGTATGAGCCACTGGAGGTACCATCAAAAAGAAAGCAGACAAAGATTCCATCTCACGGTGTTTCTAGTATAGCTAGGAGGATATGAGAATTATTGAATGCCAAGGATATTATACACATTCCAGGAGAAGGTATTGACAGCCAGGTAGGGGAAGTTTAAATCATCCTATATTATGGCCAGGTGTGGTGGCTCACACCTGAAACCCCAGCACATTGGGAGGCCAAAGCTAGTGGATCCCTTGAAGATGGAGTTCGAGACCAGCCTGGCCAACATGGCAAAACCCCGTCTCTACTAAAAATACAAAAATCAGTTGGACATGGTGGCATGTGCTTGTAATCCCAGCCACTCGGGAGGCTGAGGCACAAGAATCACTTGAACCCAGGAGGCGGAGGCTGCAGTGAGTCGAGATTGTGCAACTGCACTCCAGTGTGCCCATCACTTGGCCTCTCCTTGTCACCATCTTCTCCTTGAAGCTTGCTTTCAGTTAGCCAGGTATGGTGGTACATGCCTGTGGTCCCAGCTACTCTGGAGGCTTAGGTAGGAGAATTGCTTGAGCCCAGGAAGTCAAGGCAATAGTGAGCCATGATAGCTCCACTACACTCCAGCCTGGTAATAGTGATATCCTGTCTCAAAAAAACAACAAAAGAGGGTTCCTTTAATCCCCTGAGACCTGGTTCCGCTAGCACTCTTGGTATGTTGTAAATGACCCATCTCTTTGCTCTGCAGTACCAGGGTCAGGTGCCCGAGAACGAGGCTAACTTCAAAATCGCCACACTGAAAGTGACTGACGCTGATGCCCCCAACACCCCAGCGTGGGAGGCTGTATATACCATATTGAATGATAATGAGGGGCAATTTGTCGTCACCACAGATCCAGCAACCAACGATGGCATTTTGAAAACAGCAAAGGTTTGTATAGTACCTGGCAAGATGCAGAAATTGACATCCTCACAGCTCTTCATGCCCTTGTCCCCTGGTATCTTCTCAGAAGTAGATTCACATTGGCAGGGGGATGGGGTGGCTTTCCCAGATTCTAGTGGACCATGTGGGATTTGCAGTAGTTTTGTTGCTCACGTAAGAAATCAAGAAGCTAAGGTGGGACATGGTGGCTCACGCCTTTAATCCCAGCACTTTGGGAGGCTGAGGCAGGCAGATCACCTGAGGTCAGGAGTTTGAGACCAGCCTGGCCAACATGGTGAAACCCTGACTCTACCAAAAATACAAAAATTAGCCAGGCTTGGTGGTGCATGCCTGTAATCCCAGCTGCTTGGGAGGCTGAAGCAAGAGAATCACTTGAGCCTAGGAGACAGAAGTTATAGTGAGCCAAGATAGCGCCACTGCACTCCAGCCCATCTGCAAAAAAAAGAAAAGAAATCAAGAAGCTCTTACACAGCATCCCGAAATTGAAAAAGAAATACTGTCTGCTTTAATGGGCTCTTTCCCAGAAACATTCTCCTTCCCTTAGCCCTTTTCATTTTGCAATGAGAGGGAAAATGAATTGCTGGTCTCTGCTCTTAAGCTGAATTATTTTAGAAATGGGGCAGATATGGTTGTTTTTGAAAAATGTCCTAGAAACTTAGTGCATGGCAGTAGGAGGCTCGCTTGAGCCAGGAGGTTAGAGCTACACTGAGCTATGATCATGCCACTGAACTCCAACCTGGGTGATAGAACAAGACTCCATCTCTTTTTAAAAAATGGCTGAGCATGATGGCTCACACCTGTAATCCCAGCACTTTGGGAGGCCAAGGCTGGTGGATCACTTGAGGTCAGGAGTTCGAGACCAGCCTGGCCAACGTGGTGGCCCCATCTCTACTAAAAATACCAAAAATTAGCTGGGTGTGGTGGCACATGCCTGTAATCCCAGCTACTAGGGAGGCTGAGGCAAGAGAATTGCTTGAACTTGGGAGGCAGAGGTTGCAGTTAGATGAGATTGTGCCATTGCACTCCAGCCTGGGAAACAAGGGCAAAAATTCCATCTCAGAAAAAAAAGGGCGGGGGGGGAGACATGAAAACCAAGAATTTGGGTGAACTACTTGTTGAAGTGACTCAAAGAATTAATGGATCCCTAGACTAGCCCCACAGCTTTGACTTCCTCTTGAGCAGGTGAGCAGATTTGAGAAGTCTTGGTAAATAATTGTGGGTTTTGCCATTTAAAGTAATGGCAGAGGCTGGGCGCAGTGGCTCACGCTTGTAATCCCAGCCCTTTGGGAGGCTGAGGCAGGTGGATCACCTGAGGCCAGGAGTTGGCGGCCAGCCTGGCCAACATGGAGAAACCCATCTCTACTAAAAATACAAAATTATCTGGGCATGGTGGAGCGTGCCTATAATCCCAGCTACACGGGAGGTTGAGGCAGGAGACTCGCTTGAACCCTGGAGGCGGAGGTTGCAATGAGCTGAGATCGCACCATTGCACTCTAGCCTGGGCAACGAGTGAAACTTCATCACAAAAAAAAAAAAAAGAAAGAAAGTAATGGCAGAAACCACAATTACTTTTGCACCAATCTAATATATTCCCAAAAGCAACAGTTAAGGATTTAATTTTCTTTTTACTAATACGAAATGTTTTGTTTTGTTTTTAACTTCATTGTTTTTCCTCTCTAGGGCTTGGATTTTGAGGCCAAGCAACAGTACATTCTACATGTGGCGGTGACAAACGTGGCCCCATTTGAGGTCTCTCTCACCACCTCCACAGCTACTGTCATCGTGGATGTGCTGGATGTGAATGAAGCCCCCATCTTTGTGCCTCTTGAAAAGAAAGTGACAGTGTCTGAGGACTTTGGTGTGGGTCAGGAAATCACATCCTACACTGCCCGGGAGCCAGACACATTTATGGATCAGAAAATAACGTAAGTGTAAGGATTTTTCTTTTTCATTTTTTTTTTGAGATGGAGTCTTGCTCTGTCTGGAGTGCAGTGGCACGATCTCGGCTCACTGCAACCTCTGCCTCCAGGTTTCAAGCAATTCCCCTGCCTCAGCCTCCCGAGTAGCTGGGATTACAGGCGCATGCCACCACACCCAGCTAATTTTTTTTGTATTTTTAGTAGAGATAGGGTTTCACCATGTTGGCCAGGCTGGTCTTGAACTCCTGACCTCGTGATCCACCCTCCTCGGCCTCCCAAAGTGCTGGGATTACAGGTGTGAGCCACAGCACCCAGCCAGGATTTTTCAACTGACTTACAGCAACTGGGTATTTGTGTGTGTGTGTGTGTATGTGTGTGTGTGTGTGTGTGTGTGTCTGTATTTTTATATATAAATATAGTTCATGACATTTTGTCATTTGTCTGTACAAGACCATTGTCTTGCTAAATTTATTTTTTTATTCCCTTTATCTATGCGGCTTTCACCTTTTCCCTTCCCTCCATAGATAGCCATTCTTGGTCTTATGTGCTGTCTCTCTTTGTGCTCTTGTAGTATGGTAGAAATGCAATTTTACTTTGCATATACAGTATTGTGGTGTGTGGTGTTTTTTTTTTTTGTTTTTGTTTTTTTTTTTTGAGTTTGGAGTCTTGCTTTGTCACCCAGGCTAGAGTGCAGTGGCATGATCTCTGCTTACTGCAGCCTCCGCTTCCTGGGTTCAAGCAATTCTTGGGCCTCAGCCTCCCAAATAGCTAGGATTACAGGTGCCTGCCACCATGCCTGGCTAATTTTTGTATTTTTAGTAGAGACAGGGTTTTGCCATGTTGGCCAGGCTGGTTTTGAACTCCTGACCTCCAGTGATCTCCCCGCCTCCCAAAGTGCTGAGATTACAGGTGTGAGCCATCACGTCCAGCCCATAGTATTGTGTTCTAAGTGGCTTACTATTAATATTTCTTTTTTTTTTTTTTAATATTTCTCTTTTTAAACTTAAAGGTACCTCTATAATGTAAATCACACAGATGCTGAAAACCCACATGCCAACCAACCAACTACAGCACTTGCTTTATAGGTGCAGCAACTCTCACCTATAATCCCAAAACTTTGGGAGGCCCAGGCAGGTGGATAACTTTGAGGGCAGGTGTTCAAGGCCAGCCTGGCAAATGTGGCAAAACCCCACCTCTACCAAAAACACAAAAAATTAGTTGGGCATTTTAGTGCACACCTGTAATCCCAGCTCCTCAGAAGACTGAGGCACGAGAACTGCTTGACCCCAAAAGGCTGAGGTTGCAGTGAGCCAAGATTGTGCCACTGCACTCCCGTCTGGGTGACAGAGTGAGACTCTGTCTCAAAAGAGAAAAAAAATTACTCTCAACCAGGTGCGGTGGCTCACACCTGTAATCCTAACACTTTAGGAGGCCAAGGTGGGTGGATCACCTGAGGTCAGGAGTTTGAGACAAGCCTGGCCAACATGGCAAAACTGCATCTCTGCTAAAAATACAAAAGTTAGCCGGGCATGGTGGCAAGTGCTTATAATCCCAGCTACTCAGGAGGCTGAGACAGGAGAATTGCTTGAACCCAGGAGGCAGAGGTTGCAGTGAACCAAGATCGCACCGCCTGGGTGACAAGAGTGAGACTCAATGTCAAAAAAAAAAAAAGAAACAAAAAATTACTCTCATTTTCTATATGTAGCCAGTGGACTCCTCATAATCTAGAGGCTATTTCTACATGCTCCAAACTGTAAGGTCTGACAAGATGTGTTTTAATTTAAATTTAAGAGAACAGTGAAAAGTCAAAGACAATAATGTAGGATTTGGTTCAGTGATGAAACCCTGGATTGTACGGTTTCCAGGCCGGGTTGAAAGCTTGCAGTAGTGAAAATAGATAGTTCAAAGCATCTCCTGGAGCAAATTCACAGACCAGGTCTTTAGTGTTTGTTTGCAGAGGCCCTTACACCTGTAACAAAGAGCACTTTATGTAATTCATTGCTTTGCACTTCCAAAGAAGTGAGGCCAAGCCTACAGGTTCTCAGAGCCCTTTCTTCCTTTGACTTCTTAGTTTCCCTGTCAGAGCCTTTCCATGACCCCAGTAAATAACTGAGCAGTAGATCTCTATTAGCCTCCCTGTACTACCCATTAAATGCCAATAGGCAGTCCACCCACAAGTCAACAGGGCAACCTGCATCTCCAGATGTTCATGGCAGGAGAGGAGGTGGCATGTTGCCACCAGTTCCAAACTACTATATTCTTTGGGGAAGCTGGTCTGGAGAAGTCTGCTTTTAAAAGTAAATAAGGATTATAGTAATCATTGCTTCAGCAAGAATCACCCATAGATGCTAAATCCATTGAGTGAAAGTTAGTTGCTGAACAACATATTCTCAAATTATCATATTACAGATGTATAGATTATAGATGTATCATATAGTGAAAAAAGGCACCTTTGCTATGAAGAAATCTGGTGGCCTTTCCCTTATCCAAGTGATCAACGTTAACATCATCAGTAAAAGCACAGACAGACATCATGTGCCTCCCAGGGTCCTGCGCTGGGGAGGCTACAGCATCCCCTCTGTAGTTGCTTGTCCCCACCACCGACCCCCGAAATGGATGATCTGAATCTAAATTATGAGGAATAATCAAACAAACCCAAACTAAGGAGCATTCTACAAAAAGCTGGCCAGCACATTTTAAAAATGTCAGTGTCAAAAAAGAGAAGAAAGACCTAAGGAAGAGCCAAGCCAACTAAAGGCCATATTGGATCCTGAATCCAGAAGGGTTCAAGGTTGCTGTAAAGGACGTTTTTGGAAAATCTGACAAATTGAATATGCACCATGTAGTTGACGATAGTATTCTATCAGTTTTATTGCCTAAAATTGAAAATCAAGTTGAGGTTATATAAGAGAATGCCTTTGTTCTTAGGAGATAACACATTGGTATTTATAAGTAAAGGAACATGACTTCTGCAGTTTATTTGCAGATGGTTCAGCACAACAAGAAATTATGTAGGCATGTGTCAATAGAGAGAGCAGACATGGCAAAATACTAACAATGAGTAAACCTAGGTGAAGAGTCCATGGATGATCATCATACTATTCTGGTAACTTGTCTGTTGTATTGTTGATTTTCAAAATAAAAACATTAGAAGTAATCAGATAACTGAAGAAGAGCTTAAGCCGTTTTCAGCTTCGTGCTGTTTGCTGGTCCTTTTCTAAAAGCCAGAGCTTGTGCCTATTCAGGTATCGGATTTGGAGAGACACTGCCAATTGGCTGGAGATTAATCCGGACACTGGTGCCATTTCCACTCGGGCTGGGCTGGACAGGGAGGACTTTGAGCACGTGAAGAACAGCACATACACAGCCCTCATCATAGCTACAGACAATGGTAAGGGGGCCCCATCTGGGCCTTTACTGCCTCACCCTCCTGGCTAAATCCTTGGCCCTCTTCTTTTGGAGGCAAGAGTCCATTCTTTTTCTTTTATCCTTTTTGTTTGTTGGATTGATTTGTATAAAGGTATGGAGTATAAGGGTAATTCTGTTACATGCAGAGATGTATAGTGGTAAAACCAGGTCTTTTAGGGTATCCATCACCTAAATAACACGCATTGTACCCACTAAGTAGTTGCTCATCATCTATTCCCTCCCACCCCTCACCCTTCCCAGCTGCCATTGTCTATCATTCTACAGTCTACATCCATGGGTACACATGATTGAACTCCCACTTCTAAGTGAGAACATGCAGTATTTCTCCTTATAAGTCTGACTTGTTTCACTGGAGATAATGGCTTCCAGTTTCATCCCTGTTGCTGCAAAAGATGATTTTTTTTATTCTTTTTTTTTTTTTTTTTGAAACAGAATCTACCTTTGTCACCCAGACTAGGAGTGCAGTGGTGCAATCTCAGCTCATTGCAACCTTCACCTCCTGGGTTCGAGCAGTTTTCCTGCCTCAGCCTCCCAGATAGCTGGGATTGCAGGCACCGGCCAACATGCCCAGCTAATTTTTGTATTTTCAGTAGAGACAGGCTTTCACTGTGTTAGCCAGGCTGGTCTCAAACTCCTTGTGGTCTGCCCATCTTGGCTTCTCAAAGTGCTAGGATTACAATTGTGAACCACTGCACCCAGCCTTGTTTTTTCTTTTATTCTTAAACAAAGGCGTTCTTATTGTCAAAAAATTCAAGTGGGCTGGGCACAGTGGCTCACACCTGTAATCCCAGCACTTTGAGAGGCTGAGGTCGGAGGATCACTTGAACCTAGGAGTTCAAGACCAGCCTGGGAAACATGGCAAAACCCTAAGGGAAGCAGACAATGATGGTTTATATTCTAGGTCCAAAGCTTAATACTCCTGTGACCTTGGATTTGCTGTTTAATTTGTGTGTCCCACAATAACTTTACCTGAAAAGTGATAATACCCATCTGGATGAAATGAATTAAGTGTGGGTCCTTCCAGACTGTTTCTGTGTATTTAAATACATTTATAGACTGGGTGCTAGGCTCACACCTGTAATACCAGCACTTTAGGAGTCTGAGGCGGGAGATGGCTTGAGGTCAGGAGTTCAAGACCAGCCTGGGCAACATACTTCCCATAATCTCAAAATGCTGGGATTACAGGTGTGAGTTATCATGCCTGGCCTCCTTAAGTTAATGTTAAATGACTTGTGCTCATTGTTTAAAAAAACATTTAACCAGGCTTGGTGGCTCACGCCTGTAATCCCAGCACTCTGGGAGGCTGAGGCAGATCACCTGAGGTCAGGAGTTCGAGAACAGCCTGACCAACATGGAGAAACCCAGTCTCTACTAAAAGTACAAAATTAGCCTGGCATGGCGGCGCATGCCTATAATTCCAGCTACTCGGGAAGCTGAGGCAGAAGAATTTCTTGAACCAGGAGGCTTGGAGGTTTCAGTGAGCCAAGATCACGCCATTATACTCTAGCCTAGGCAATAAGAGTGAAATTCCATCTCAAAAAAGAAAAGATATTTTATGTGAGAAAAAAAAGTTTTGAAAATTTACAGTCATGCCATCTAGACATATCTATTTATAGGTTTGAGATGGATTCCTCTGTTGTTTTGTTTCCCTGTTGTCTGGTACCAGTTTTTCCTACTACCATATGCTTGGTTTTGTGTCAGGATATAAAAGAAATGCAAACAGAAGTGTGGATGGGCTGGGTGCAGTGGCTCACACCTATAATCCCAATACTTAAGGAGGCCAAGGTAGGAGGATCACTTGAGCACAGGAGGTCAAGACCAGCCTGGGAAACATGGCAAGACTCCCCCGCAACCCCTACAAAAAAAATTTAAAAACTAGCCAAGCATGGTGGCATGTGCCTGTAG